>JAWWML010012051.1:0-27865 GCA_035047165.1 Ormyrus rosae | reverse complement strand
CTAGACCATGTTCTCTGGCATTGCCCAGATGAAACTATAGTTCAAAAGAGGATAGCCTTAACATCCCATTTGACAAGTAAATGTAAGCTCACCGTTCCATCAAATTTAAAAACTTTACTCGCTAAACCGAACATTGCAGCGTGTCTTTATATTACAAAGTTCCTAAATGCGTGCAATTTACCTGTGTAACTTTGTACTTAATTATTATATTTTTATGTATATTTCATTATATTCTTGTAAAATGAACATTACTCTTGTCAATACTACATAATTGTATCACTTCTCATCCTTGTAAAATTTACTTGTAAATTATAATTATAGTAATAAATAAAGTAGGCGATATAATCTCGCAAGAGATTGCAAAGCCTTTATATAATAAAAAAAAAAAAACTATCTTAAAGTCTTTTCACGTTTTTATATAGTCAATATTTTGAATGACATTATATTATATTTTACGTGTTTCTTTTTATTTTTTCGTAAGTATATGTAAAAATAAGTTTACTATTATATTAAAAGCATAGGAAAATTGATTTCTTAGTACGCTTTGCAGTAAAATAAATATAGAAAATAAAAGGCACATTTATTCAAGGTCATATATTTGTAGTAGATATGTTTTCAAGGCTATTTTAAAATACATATAAAACCGAAGCATTATACACATATTTGCTTTAACAACAAGAAAATATGTACACAATTTTTTTATGCTTTCTTTACAGAAAATTTGTTTCCGTCTTGAAGAATTTCTTAATGGTTTATGCAACACATAATCGATTCACGTTGCCGTAAGTTTCTAAAACTAAAGGACACCTTCAGCATTTACAGTTCTACATCGGTAAAGAAAACTAGGAAACAGCATTCTTAATAAAACTCTATGGCAACAAATTTCACATTTGAATGCAATAAATACTTTCTTTAAAATCCATTAAACTACTTGAGGTGTAGCAGCCAATAACTTAAACGATCCTGAATAGTTACAAATCAAGTTTGCTTCAAATTTGCTTCGCAAAATGTAAAATACATCAAAATCTAAATTCATGAAGTGCTCTGCGTACATTTGGAAACTAACTTCTGGCAGTATGTTTAAATTTATTTACTTACCACTATTATTTTTTAATTTTCAAAAAAGTAGTTGCTTGAACGTCCAGTATTTTAATAAAGTAAATACTATAATTCAGCATATTAAAGTATTACAACCCTATCAAGTAACAATAATCACTAATGAGTATCATAAATGTTCACGAGAAAATGAATTTATTAAAAGAATATCGTCACTAATTGCAATTGTTAATGTTGGCGTTAACAATCTACAACCAATATTGTTAACCTCGCCCCTTGGTAACAAGAATTATTCAACAAATCCAAATCTATTGGTTATGATTCAAGAAACTTTTCAATTGGGAGAAATCCGTTCAGTGTTAGATTTTTATGTCAAAGTATTTCCGAAAAATATAAGACCGAAGTGTTTGATTATTTTTCATGAAGATCTCTCGCCGACACATTTGATAAATTCAGCACTGCATTATGCTTGGAAAGAAAAATATTTAGATGTTTCAGTATTGAACTTAGGAAAGGCTGGAGAAAAAAATGCTGAAATATACAACTTTAATCCGTTTACGAAAACTTATCACAACAAATATTATAATACAACCACATCCAAAATTTTTCCTGATAAATTCAAGAATGTAAACGGCTACGAGCTTAAAATACCATTTATTTCAGCAGCGTATTATATGGAAAAACAAACTTACCAAAATAAAACAGTATACGTAGGTTCAGAACATTCGGTGGTGAAAGCTTTGGCAAGCGCATTAAACTTTAAATTAAAAGTTATAAACAACGAACCCTTACCTAGTGCGTTAGGCTACAAACAATTGGAAGAATCAAAATTCAATCTTTCACCCTTTCCAATTTATGCTCTAGAAAACACCTTGAAAAGCAATTGTATTATCGGCAAAATCATGTATTTTGAAGCATTCATCGGTCTTATTTTAGCTAATAGACCTATAGAAATCTACATAAAGTTCACAGAGATTAATACCCTCATTCTTAAATTTCTCATCGTTGTATTAAGTACTTTTGGATTAAATTTAATATTATTCAAGGGAAAGGTCAAATTTGAGAACTTCAAAGTTTTATTAGCGCAACCCTTAACTAAGCTTCCAAAGAATTCAAATGAAAAAATCTACTTTTCATGTATTGCACTTTTATTCATAACTTATTTGTCAGACATTGTAGCTAATTTGACGGGTACTTTAGTGACCGAAGAAGAAATTCCAATAGCTACTTTCGAGGATTTAGTAAACTCCAATGTAAAAGCCTACATTGTCGAGCCATGGATTTGGGTTCTATCAAATGACAGCGATAAATACTCTGCAAAAGTAATGTCAAAAATCAACATATTAAAAAGCTCAGTTGAAGTTTTTGGAATGATGGATACAGAAGAGGATATTTTGTTATTTCTACCTTCATTTCAAGGCACTTTGTTAATTAATGACTATAAATACCCTAATGGTGATACTAAGTTCAAGTTCGCAAACATCAAGCCAGGTGAATTGGCAAAGGCTATTTTTTACGAGCCTGGATCGCCTTTTGTTGAAAAATTTGATAAAGTTTTACAGATAATGATAGAATCGGGAATATCGAACACGTGGATTCCTAAAATTCAAAGTGACAGTCGAAAAGATTGGAGTAATTTAAAAAATAAAATGCACATTCAGTTCATAATCATATATTCCTTTGGATTTATTTCTTCAATCTTCGTATTTCTAGCAGAAATTTTAATAAACTTTTTAAATCTAAACGAAAATGTTGTCAGGTTAAACCAGTAAAAATGAAAAAATTGCTTTGCAAAAGATGGTCCGTGTTCTTGAAGAGTTCTTTTACAGTTTATTCAATATAAGTATAAATCAATTAACTTTATTTGCCAAACTTTACATGGTGGTGCTCTTTTAATACGTACAGTTCTTCACCAAAATATGTTTAAATTGATTCATAATTATAAAGAAATATTAATAAATAATTTTTGTGTGAAATCTGTGTATTTGATTTTTGCACTAGAATATTTTTTAGAGCTTTTTAAACATTTAAGCATTTAACGTTTTTTGTAGTGTTTAAACGTAATTAAATTATTTTTAAATGATTCTAAAATTATTATTTTAATGAGATATATTTTTAAAGAAATTAAAAGTTGTTATGAATAAATTAAATTAATGAATAAAAAAAGATTCGTTAAAAAATTCAAAGAATTGCGTTCTCCTAGAGGAAGTCTTCTGGTAGTAGTCAATTGACAATCCTTCATCCCCTATAGATTTTTTATTATCAAACCATGTTTGTGCAATTACAGTTAAACGTATAAGGGCTCAAAAGAAAGGTTATTTTACTGGCTTTAAAATGGCACTGCTTTGAATTCAGGGCCGCACCTCCATCTGCTTGTATTATGAAATTAATCGATTAGCAAGCATTCATCCGCTATAGATTTTTTTATTATTAAACCATGTTTGTGCAATTATTTTTTTTGTAAATAAATTTCAATCGATAGGTCTGTTGAAAGCGCAAAATATAGGATAGTTTTTATTTCAGAGACGCCTTCATATCACCCCGAAAATGACTAATTAACGATTTTCATTAATTAGTCCTGAATACTTTGGATATCTAAATAAATCTTTTTGTATCATTTTTGCTTCCACCTAAAGGAAGCTTTTTGATAGTAATTTTTTGAGATGTTGTAAACACATGTTTAATGCATACTTTGAAAGCATACTAACATTGTTTTGTCAGTTCGCTTTACTTTACCTTCTTTTCAATATTTTTTTAAATGAATTCTAAACTTACAGTTGCTAATTTTAATATAAATCAAAAGTAAAATGAAAATTATTTGTTTTTCTGTTATTGATAAACTTTCCTGTTTTATCACTATAAAAACTCATTACAGGGCTTGAAATATTGATTGCTTTAAAAAATTAACGAACAACAACCATCTATGATATCTCAAAAAAATTCGAAAAAAGTGACAATAGTAAAATAAATATGTAACATAAACTTGTACTTAAAAATAAAAAGCACATTTATTCAGGGTCTTATATTTGAAACGGATATTTGAAAACAGTTTTTTAAGACTATCTTAAAATAAATGTAAAGCCGAAGCATTATACATAAAATTATTTAATTTAACAGTAAGAAATTATGTATATAATTATTTTAACGGTAAAATATAAAACGTTTCGTTCTACTGAAAATTATTTTCAAGAATTCATTAATAGTTTATGTAAAATGTTATCGATTTACTTTGCCATAAGTTTGTAAAACTAAAGTCACTTTCAGTTCAGCAGGTGATTAACGGTCACGTAATTGCTTATTCGTCTGTATTATAAATTACGTTTGTAACATACATAAGATTATGGATGATTCATCCCATTTTTGTATAAAAATTCTATGCATTGCTATACAGAAATTTTATTTTCATATTGAAATACCTCACTTTTCCGGACGAAATAAATATATTTTCAAAAATATTTACAACCAGAAGCGAAAAAAGCTATAAAAACAAAAGTTTCCATTCGCCCTTACTCCGAAAGTAGTACTTTCCAAAATTTTCCTCATCATTTAAAATGGTTCGGTCGCCTTCTGCCCAGGAAGCATTTCACATATTCCAGTTCCTAATCCGAGGTAATCCGTTGCGAGTTCTCCGTCGCGTCCGGACAAAACGCAACTGCACAGTTGCACACAATGGAGCTTTTGTGCAACGTAACTCGGGCGGAACTTTCGCACCGTCAAGTTCGGAAAAAGAGCCGCCCCGCGACAGGATAATATGATCCACGGCGAACTTGCCAAATTATTGAGATTCGCCTTTGCCGCGAGTTATTGCTTGTTTGTTTTTCCGATAATGGATAGAATAGTGAGTGGAGTAATGAATAGAAATTTTTGAGGAGGGGATAAACGGGGTAGTGGAACATTAACGATACAATAGTTCGCGGCTTGAGAATTGTGTTTTTATATATTTGGTGATTTACTTCATGCCAGAACTTTAATTATGCTGTATATGTGTTAATGCTTTATATTTATTATGCGGTAATTTTTAGTTTTTAAAAAATTAATTGTACAATGGTAAACAAAACTTCTATCTATCTGTCAGCTTTTATATGCCATTATTGTACACATGCTAATTTGCATATAGTGAGTTTTTTTGTATGTCAGTTATAATTCTAAATTTCCAAAAATTTCCAGTTTTTTTATTCATGGTATAAAATTCTCAGTTAAATAATATTTCACCCAAAGATTTTGAAAGCCTGCAAAGCAAAAAAGATACCAAGAATTACACGAAAATATAAAATCGCTCATTATTATTTAATGTTCAATTTGTAAATTACTTTTGACACATACAGTGTTAACGTGCAGAAGCAACAGTCATAATGGACAAAAATATCTGGCGGATTTACCTACAATCTTACTCGGGTTTTTACCAAGTGGCAATTGTCACTCATGCAAGCTTAAATTTATACATCCCTATTAACCTTCTAGCATAGAGCCTCTGAAAGGTCTTAAAAATTCCCAGAGCGAACGCATATAAGACTATTAAGTAAGCCGTTCGTGGCTCCGCTGAAGCAGAGTAGTCGAGAACGTTGGACCGAGCGGTTCGTCTGCAGCGCTTCTGTATTTTAACGACTGAATTTCTTTAAAGCGGTGAGTAAGATTGTGGTGCACATAATGTAAAGTTATATGAATGGTTAACGTGTTTGATTTTATAAATTTATTGTTCGATCAAGTCATTTTGTAAGTTGGAAGATGTGATAATGAAGTTTGCATAAAATACTTTTAAAACGAATTCGATGGTTTAATATACTTTTGTACTACCACGTGCGGAGTCATCTAACAAAAACAAAGTAATGAGCGTTGTTTTTATGTTACATTGAATTTTTTACTTTTGTATAAACTTTATTTGCATTTTTGTTTAAGTTTTGTTTTAAGCTAGAGAATAATTTTTAATATCATTTCAAGGTCATATAAATAGTTTGTAATTTAAAAATAGTAGTCAAGGTAAATTGTAATTTTTTCTTATTGTGAAAAATAAGAAACTATGTGGCATGATAAAGTAATTTCAACGGTGAAGGTCAAACCATTTTATTGAAATTAGCTTTCATGAGAAGAGCTAACTTAATAGTAAGAAACGCTCTTAAATTGCATAATTGACGGTGAAGTGCACGAAAATAGAAGTTAGAAATAGGAAGTAAGCAAGCTGCGTTGTCAAATGAATAACTTTCAATTTGATTTAGGATAATGTATTGAAACCCATTAAGAAATGCATAACAATGAAAAGTAGTGCTTTTTATTAACATAAAATTTTACTTTCAAGTATCTTGAACAGTTTATTTTTTGAAAACGTACTATACGAAATTAGAAAAAAGAAAACATTTTTTTGTGTCATATTTTTAACAGACTTGAAATATAGGGGATACAGGATTTTCATTTTTCTTTACAATCGATCAAATTATAAATACCTTTTTTCGATGCCATTAGTAAAAAAGGTGTCGCACAAATATTTTTATAAGAATTTTCGATACCCAAAAAAGTCTTTAGTTATTGTTACAATTTTCATCTTTATATTTTTAGAAAAACAAATAATTGCTTACTTACTTATAAAACTTAGAAACTTGTGAAGTTTGTGAAACAAAGCTCTGTATTCGAAAAAAGGTAAGTGAAATTTGATGTAATGTAATTTTAATTTGTTTAATAGAAAAATTAAATAAGAACAGTGACATTGTTCAATTTTTTACTTGCAGGGCAGGATTAGTCACCAAATGCATTGACCAGCACAATGAAAAAATTATTAGTTATCTTTTTGATTATTTCTCTAGTCGATATTGGCTTGTACGTCCACGCTGCCCAACAATTTTTCATCACTAAACAATGGATAACCAAGCATAAATATTTTTCCATTCCAGTAAAAACAAATAAAAGTTTATATACTGTAGCCTGGGGTGAAAATAATATTATATACGTACAACCTGTATCATCATACAGCAAACCCTGTGAAATTCATGTCAATATTGATACTTCAATACCTTCTTTCAAATTTTTAAGAGGTATAAGGGTAAAAACTCTTGGTAATGGTAACATTATCGTCAACATACATCAAGAAATAAAAGACAGCCGATCCTTCGCAAACATTTTCGTAATAATTGATCCTTTAATTTGTGATGGACGAACTCAGATGTACCCGAACAGTGGGGTTGAATACGTCATATTTAACTATGACACCTTCGATCTAATTCCTGCTTTAAGAAAGTCATCTTACCTGAGGCGTATCAAGGCCACTGGTGAAGTAACATTGGTAAACTACGCGTTGGATCCAAGCATTAATTTACTTGACAGTTCGTGTTTTGTGCCAGTGAAACCTGAGGATCTATCCAAAGGTTACTTCATTATCACGCAGGTGTCAAACAAGATGATTCTGAGCCTGCTGGATGAAAAATTTAAGCTAGTTAAGCAGACCCATCGAATCGGTCGAGCCATGTCATGTTCAACTGATTTTGGAGCCATCAGCACTTGTTACGTTGAGGGTAATCGTGGTATTTGCGAATTTTTAGACGAGAATCTTAATTACAAAGTAAAGGTCCCAATGTATCAGGCAGAGGGTTATTTGAAGTTCGTTTGGATATCCAATTTAGAAAATGGCAATGCAGTCGTTCTAATGCAGCATAATGTACAAAATGGATTTGAGACATTTGATGTAGCTCGTGTTCAGCGTATTAATAAGAATGGGACCACAAGTGAAATTATGGGAGTTGGAATATTAAAAGATATTAATAATCTACTGTTCGGTACTTCAATGAATAATGACGAATATTGCATTATCAGTGTTCAAAGAGAAATCCTGTCGGAATATATCACCTCTCCTATTATCGTCAATACTACTTGTATTAGCACTATGTAGTGATTTGTTATATAGAAAATAGTTTGTGAAAAATGTTGTTTGTTTAAAATAGTATTTAATTTGTTGTTAATTTAATGTTTGTTGCAAATAAAAATTTAATTTCTCATGGTATTCTTTTATTTCCATGAAAATTGCATGAGAAAATAGAAATTTTTATTTAATCGTTAAAAGTTATAATGATAAACTTACAAAAAATCCGCGAAAATGTTACCTTTTTTCAAAATAATTTCTATTTCTTAAATTGATTAAAAAATTTTATTCTGTTATAATAATCACTCTAATTTAAAATATATTTTTAAATTAAAAACGTAAATAATTAAAAATTAAAAGCGATAACCTAAATATAAAATTAAAAATGATAACTAAAATTTAAAAATTATAAAACATTTAAATAAAAAAAATGTGTTGTTTAAATATTAAGCGCAAATTAAATATATTTATTTTCAGAACTCAAGAATAATCAACTGTCACAAGAATGAAGCTGCTGTTTCTGATATCAATTATTTCACTACTTGGCATTGATTTTCTCTGTGCCGAAGATCCAGGATCTCTCTTTACGAAGCATTGGAAAACAAAAGATGAGAACATTCCGTTTCCCGTCAAGGCAAGGAACATTTTATTTACGGTAGCTTGGCGTAAAAACGACTCTATTCACGTCCAGTCTCCACCAGAAGCGAAGATAAAACCTTGCGAAATTCCTATTGACTTGGGAAAGGGTAATGAAGTTAATAAACGTCTGTGGGGACAAGCTCTTGGCAACGGTAAAATTGTCGTTCACACAGAATTCTGGAACAATGGTGACTTTGTTTCTAACATATACGTTATTATTGATCCATTCGAATGTAATGCCAAAAAGCTAGTTATACCTATTCAAGGTCTTTACAGTTACATGCTCATGATAACCTACCAAGATACCTTTGATATCTTATCTCCACATCATCGTTACACCGAAGATGCTCCGTTTCCTACTCGCTACAACGACAAAGGAGAGAGGGTTGGAATTCCATACCAAGTGGATCCAAAAGTTAGCTTACTCGGACGTAACTGTCTTACAACAATAAAATATCAAGACTCATCCGAAGGTTATTTAGTCGCTACAACAAAGGAAAACGTGACTTCTGTGAGTGTGGTCAACTCAAAGTTTCAGTTGGTTAAGAAAGCCAACCGAACGGGTTTTCTTGAATCGTGCTCGACAGAATATGGCAAGATCAGCGTCTGCTATACAATAGACGGGCAAATTTTTTGTGAATTTTTAACTCCAGATTTGGAAACAAAGATGAAGGTTCCCCTCGTCAAACCAAAAAATGGTCGTATACGCAGTGTCTATATATCAAACCTGGCAGACGGAGCTTCTGTAATTCTAACTCAATATAATTTCAATGAGAAAAACGACACAGCCAAGATTTATATGCAAAGAATTAAAAAAGATGGTACGTCTGACGAAGCTGTTGAGGTTTATGAGTATAATGACGCAGATTATTTTCCTATCGGTATGGGAATGGATAATGGCGAATTTTGTCTAGTCAGCATAGAAAAAGAACGGCCAAATACCGGGCTTAGCTATCCGGCTATTATCGATGCTAGATGTACTGCTGCAACAAAGTGATGACGTTACTACTAGTGTTATTAATTCTAAATATATTTGAATTCTGAACAATGTTATTGTTATAAGTTTATTCAATTTTTCTTAGCTTTGGATGTATAGTCATTTACAAAAAAATAAAATTAGTTTTGTCTTTTACAAATAACTTTTATTATTTAATTAGTAAAACGTAATATTTACTGAATAAATAAGATTTTTTTGCACATTTATTTATAAAAGTTTTTCAAATTCGTTGCTTTTCAAATAAAAGGATAGCAAATTAATTTTATTGTATAAATTAAGTTGCCAATCTAACATCATTCAAGAAATATCTAAAAAAATTACCATTTAATCTATTCTTTTTTAAACGAACAAGTTTTAAAGAAAATTTAGAAAGTAGCATAATGTATTATTACTTTTAATTACGTTTTATGGATTGTCGGTAGAGTTTTTTCTTGCATTGACTCCCACGAGTCGTGCTAAAACCGAAATTATTTATAGTTGCCTTCAATTCAAAACTCAGTGTTGAAATTAGTTTTTCAGTTTACATGGATTTTGTTATACGCATTTTATGACGATTACTTGACCTTGAAATAATATTAAAATTAATTTACACTAATTAAAATGAATAAAAAATAAAAAGCCTTTTCACAATTTTTAATTCCGAATTAAAATATTTTTAAATAAAACTAGGTTCAGATATTGAGATATTCATTTAGATACTTATTTCTTGTAGATCCTCCTGATAAATTTCAATGGCCAAATTAAAATTGCTTTTTCTGATTGCACCAATATTGGATGTTGTTTTGGGAATCCGTGTTTTAGATAATTCATTATTTTCTAAGAAATGGACGATAGAGGACAAAACTAATCCCATTTTATTTAAGGCAAATAATAGTCTGTTCACTTTAGCATGGCGGCCAAACAAAATTATACATATAGAATCTTTAACGATGGAAAAATTCTCACCATCTTGTGATATTGTTTTTAATATTAAAAAAGAAGACAGTGCTCAAAGCAATGATTATGAGAGTTGGCCTTTCATACCCACAACACGGGTTTATTCTCTTGGTAATGGAAAAATTGTTGTTGTATCGAAGTATGCTGCAGATTATAATCAATATATGTTCGGCATTATCGATCATTCCGCTTGTGAAGGCAAGGTCATGGAAGAAATTATGACTGATTATATTGAAATTGTTCCTTATTACGATACATTCGATGTAATTTCAATGAAGAATGAAAATGGTGTCAAGATTTTTTCAAGATTCTTAAAACGCTACAACGAAAAGGGTGAAAGAATTATACTACCTTATAGAATGGATTCACGTACCTCTTTATCCGATCTAAGACAGGTAGCAGCAGCCATACACCAAAATGCATCAGCCGGTCTCGTCTTTGTAACAAGCGACATGACAATAAGTCTGGTAAATTCAAGATTCGAATTACAGAAACAAATTTATCGATCAGGGGAGCCGATACATATGTCTACGGAATACGGATCTATCGCTATTTGTTACATTGTAGAAGAAAGGTTGTTCTGGGAATTTTTTGATTGGAAATTGGAAAGTCAATTCATAGTTTCGGTACTCGACACTAGTTTTGTATATTTTGGTACCTATCAGCCATTGAAGGATGGCAGTAGTTTGATTCAATATGGTGTAAATAAGCATGACAAATTAATCTGTTACATGCAAAGAATTTACAAAAATGGTACGACTTCCGAAACAGTTGAAACAACTCAATACGACAACGTACGTAGGAATTATAATTATGGATTTGGATTGGATGACGGTAAATTTTGCTTTGTTAAAAACGAAGAAGAAAAAAACAAAACTTCTGTCTCATGCACAGAAAGCTTGATAGAGCGACCAAATTTTCCTTAAAAATTGTTAAATGTACACCAAAATTATTGTGTTTACTCTACTGCAACAAATTGACAGGCTTACTAATACTTCCGTTTTACGTACATTAATAGTTTTATTTTAGCATAATTTCTTTCTTGATTAGAATTTCTTAATACTTTTACTTATCTAATATGATAAAATAACTGAAGTAAATTTTATAATTACTTCAGACTTTAGCCATTTGTAGACCTCTTTTCTATTGTATTTTCATAAAATATCTTACTTTTTTTGTACATTTTTACGAAATAAATAATAAAAATATGTTCATGAGATTAAATTAATAATTGTTATTTTTAATCATTCTTGTTTATCAGAATTAATTTTTCTTATTCATGCACACTTTATCCGTATCCATTGAATTAAATTTTAAAAATTAAATGGAATAAAAATATAAGAGCGTAGTTATAATATTTAAAAAAAACATGTGCGTTTTCAAAAATAAACAAACTATATCGGCCTGCGTGGTTGTTAACAGTGTACATCAAATTTATTTATCAATTTAGTCTAGAAATTTTCTTAATTAGTTGTAGATGATATGTACTCTGTTGAAAAAATATTTTGAAATTTTATAGATTCTAGTGCAAATACACATATTAAATCCTGTAAATGACTTTTATAAGGATTCTTCAATAGGACAAATTTTCAACAAAATCAAACACTTTTTAAATATATTCTTTTAGCAAATGACATTAATCTTCGTTATTATTTGTTTTAGTTTTTTAATATCTACTACTTCGATGGATAAATTCACATTTCTCTTCCTAATTATTTCACTACTTGGTGTCAAATTAGGAATAAACGCCGCAGAAAAAGCTCGATTGACCAATCAATGGCAGGTGACGGAACCGTTTTACGCTTATCCCATCAAAGTGAAAAACAATCTCTTAACAATATCGTGGCTCAAGAACAATACTTTGTACGTGCAGCCTCTGTCTAAGGGAAATATCGAGGCCTGCCAAATACCCATTAACATCGACGAGGAAGCCGGCTCTACAATCCAATTCATGTGGGCAGATACTTTGGGCAACGACAAGGTCAATGTATTATCTGCCTTGTATGCCGGGGAGAGTAATCCAGTAGCTAATTTAATTGTCATTGCTGATTTAAGGAGTTGCACATCCAAACTTATAACTTTACCTTGTGAAGGTGTGTTGTGTTTCAAGATCTCCATACCCTATCACAACACCTTTGATCTATTTCCTCCACGGGATTACATGAACAATACTATAGATAATTTTGTAACTCGTTACAACGACGAAGGGCAAAGAATCGAGCTGCACGATCAGTTCGATGAACGTGTTCTGTATCCCGGAGCTATTCTCAATACGGGAAGTATGTCGTATCGCAATGGATCTATTGGTTATCTGATTGTAGCAGTGGAATATGAAGCGGAAGAAGCCGTCATAAGCTTGTTGAATTCAAAGTTGGAAATGGTGAAGCAAACGCGTAGACCATCACAAAACATAGCCAGTGCTACTGGATATTACACCATCAGTTTAGGCTACGCGCAGGAGAATCGGATGTACTTGGAATTTCTCAATTTGGACCTGGAAACCGAGAAAAAAGTTCCTTTGTTCAAACCTTACCTGGGCGTATTGAAAAATGCTTTTCCACATAACTTAAGAGATGGCAGTACTTTGATGAAGTTTCACTACAAAAACGAAAACAATCTTGAAGAACACGATAGAATTTATGTGCAGAAAGTTTTTAAGAACGGAACGGCCAGTGATGCAATAGAAATCGCTTCTTTACCTGCAAAGAAGATGATTTCATTTTTTGGTTTTGAGATGGAAAACGAATTTTGTATGATCATTAGTACTAAAGACGATAAAAAGTCTGGACGCTTGTATTCAGTTGAAGCAAGATGTTTTGATCCACAAAAGTTAATTTCTAAACGACATTGACATCCTTCGAGCTCATGATGAAATAAATTTTGACTTTACAACGAGCTTTATAATTAGTACTTAGAAATGCTTTGTATCGAATGTCATGTTAATTAGAAAATTAAATGGGTTGATAATATTATGAATTACATGCTTGTCTTTCCAAAAATGATATTGTTTTATCAGTATTTTAGTATTGTCATTGATTATATTTTGATATTTTGACGCTGATACTTTATTCTGCTATTGACAAATGTTATTATCGAAAATTAGTAAACTCATGTCTGTATTAAAATTTGTATTATTATTTTAGATTTATCTAATTATTTTAATATTAATATACTAACAGTTATAGAAGCCAAGATTATTTCGTAATTTTAATAGCAATACATTTACCCGAAAATTATTTGTAATTTCGCAGCTGCGTTTGCAGCATTGACAGTTTTTCAAATTAAAATACAATTCACACTCGTAAATGACAAATCCAATTTTTGTCCGCTCAGCTGAGCGGCACGTGATAATAGAAATTGCGATGCGTCCTGCATCGTCGCTTCGATCAATTTACTGTAATTGAAACAATTTATCTTGTATTCATATCGAACGCTCAAAACTAAATGGTATTACTTAAAAGCAAATCTACAATATTTATACACATGAATATTACATTTAAACTAAGTTTTTCAAATCTTTTATTCTGGGAGGTAAAGTCCCTAAAATTGTGTATTTAATTTATAGATTTGAAAATTAAACCTGCCAGCTAATATTCATGATATCAATAATAAAACTAAGAAAATATTTTCAACACCTTCACCAATCTACATGTCAATTCATTTCAGCTTTAACGTTTTAGTTCAAACCTAATCCTCTAACCTGAAACCCCTTCAACCGAACAGATTTTCGTCAACACCACCCTCAAGAAAATCACTGACCCTCATCGTCACCAGTCCTACCTTCAAATTAAAAGAAAAAAAAACCAGCAGAAAAATAGCGAGACCCCGGGAGAGATTAGCGAGTCGAGGGTCGACGCAGACGGGAATCCTGGCCTCATCTGCATAGATATTAGTTCGTCTTCTCCTCGACAGAGCGGCGATTCAGTGTGCGAGGGGAGTCCTTTGAGACGGCCAGCCGGTCCTTCTTCCCTTTGGCCCATGGCGAGATTTTTATCCGAGCAAATGGAACAATTTCATCAGCCCGGAGCTTTGGTTTCTAAGAGAGGAGCTGGAATGCAGGTAGCTATTCTCTCTTTCCTCCTTTGAGTAGGAATTGTTGAAGGAATATCTCTCTTGGGCGAATTGAGTGAGCTGCTTCTGAAGTTTTTCAGGGGCTTACTTGATTATTTACAAAGCACGGTTTTTGATCTTTTAAGAAAACGGAGATTTTAAATTACTTCAGAAAGCAAAAAACTGAATGTTTGAATTGTATACAAGTTTGAAAATAAGCAATAAAGCGTGATGAGGTAAGAATAATAAAATCAGAATTGGACCTGCCTCTTCCAAACGAAATGGCGAATTCAGACATTCAACTTACTTTCTCACCTCTCCTTGGAACGGAAAGAGTCGCGTGCACGCGATATCCGGTCCGACGCTGAGTTAAAGCGTCCGCGTTAAGCGAGTTAGCAACTTTGCGTTTTATCTCGAGCCCCGGATACTCTTTGTCGTTTGCTTAATTTCATTTAAACTTATCCAATCTAGAGAATTACTGCCTCTGCAAAGGCTCCTTGCAGCTGGGGAACGCAGACCCGATTGAATTTCCTTAAGGAATTTTGTAATCTACCCTGCACAATTGTGCTCTGTATAATTTTTGCGAGCTGTAATTATTTCGGATCAAGTTTTTGCTTTACGAGGCCTTTGTCGCGGCATGGAAGTCGGTGTTGTGCTCTGTTTGTATTTTTAAACTGTCCGTGGAGTTTACTTGTATGTTGTTTACATATTTTTATTTTATATTTGTCAATTTTTTATATTTGTAACTATTTAATTCGTTAAAACTAGGAATTTTTCGCGTGTGCACGGCGCATCTCCTTGAGCAGAATTAAAGTCGAAAGAGAAAAAAAAATTCTCTATAAACCCTTCTAATCATTGACTTCCTCACTCCCAACTACCGGCCCAAACTAAAGTCCAAAGAGGACAACCCGACGAGATGGCAAACGCCTAATCAACGTCTCGGCCGAATCCAATTCTTCCGAATTACAAGCTCACTCTCTCTCTCTCTCTCTCTCTCTCTCTCGAAATTTCCAGCGTCAACTCGGTTAACTTACAATCAGCCTGCCGATTTCGTCCCGTCCCAGTTCGCAGGGCGCCGAGATTCTAACGAGGTAAGCGTGACGAGCCTGATCAAACGCTCATTTCCACCTACCGGGGCCAGGAATCAATCCCGGACGCGTCGATTCGATTCGATTAAAATTCGAGCCGCCCCCTCGATTATGATTAAAGCTCCGCTCGATATCGGCGCGATCGCCCCTATTAGCCGCCCGGCGAAAGAAGAGACGCTTTTTCAGGGGGCGAGGAGGCTGAGATCTTTTTTTCGACGGGAGATTTGATTTGCCTAAGCGAGGGGGGCGGCTTTATTGGGTTATTATAGTTCGAGTTTGTCCAAAATTCGTCTTTCCCAAATGGGTTTAGAGGCGAAAGTTCAAAATTTTACGGTAAATCGCAGAGTATTGCAAGTCTTTAGAAAACGAATTAATTGAATTAATAGAATTGTCACGGATGACATCGTTCGTGAACGAGCGCGAAAGATGATCGCTGTGCAGGGAGATACGAGGACCGTTCTGCACGGTGAACGGTTAGCTCAGTGGTTTAGAGGTCTTTGCAACTATGGGTACCCAGGTTCGAATAACGTTCGAACGCTTATTTTTTCGCTCCTTGCGGTCTTTAGTTCTTAATTTAGATCCGCTCGCCCGTCACCGAATATTATGAATCGATCGCATTTCTACTGTACTAACCGAGAAAAAACGTTTATAAAAATAGTTCTTCTTTTCACAAGACTACATATTTTTTAAATAAATATGTGCAAAGTATGATTTAAAATTAAAATTGTTTTTCATGCACATATGACTCGGAATAAAAAATGCCATTATGAAAAATACGGAGTTTTAGTGTAATTAAAAAGTAAACATCACCCATCTGTGACCTATTTTCTCTTTCTACAAATATTTTGCCGACAATCAGAAGCAAAACCCTTTAATTGGTAGCTAAAAATTGATTACACTTCTTCACTATATATATTTATTATACGGAAATGAGCTAACAAATTTCTAGAAAATTCATGTTAATTAAAATTAATTTTTCGCGTGCCACTGAAATTACGCGTTAAATACCTCTCTCTTCGCTAACAACAGCCGTTTGAGTTAGAAAACAAAATTACGATTTTCAGTTTAATTTAATTATGCTTGTACGGCACTTCATTCTGCCCTCTGCTCCAGATAGCAACAAAGAGTTTCGCGTACATTTTACTCGTAAATGCACGATTTGCCTCGGGCTTCGCGCGACTCGGTTGAAATTCCTACCCGTTGCACATATGAGCAGATATAAATACGAGCTAAGCTCGGAAATTTTGACTAAGAAAATTCCTTTGTTCAATATTATAAGCTGAAATTTCGATATTTTTTTTGCAAATATCGACTTTCATTTGCGTCGTGCAGAAATCATTTTCTCAGATGAAAATTTAAAGGTTTTTCGAAATGAATAATTTCAAATCGACTAATTTTTGTAATCATGATAAAGGATTTATAATTGGGAAAGTAGTGAATTTACGCGAGGCGTAAACTAAAGCTGTAAAAAAACAGACATTCTATAAAAATTTGTATATAATTTTACGATTATATATAAGTATTACAATAATTAAATAGTAACAATAAACCTTTTGCTTTCTCCTAGAGGAAGCTTTGTGATAGCAATTTTTGGAGTTGTTCTAAAAATCTTTTATAATTGTATTTGTACGTGTATACGCCTGGAACTCAGCTTCCACTGAACGGATGTGCATCTGTCACGGTACGTTCTTTTTGTTTTTCTTTTGCGATGGCGGCAAAAAAAATTCTTTTTTTGTTTAGCTTATTTTTTTTTCCAAAGCGCCCGAAAAGCCAAAAAAAAACATACCCAGCGGAAAGCTCTCGCGCGATCATTCCGGGAGTTCTCGAAAATAAATTCCAAAGCAAACTTTGTTGAGTCGAGCGCGGAGTCATAGGAGAGAGCCGTTCGGTAATTACTCGTGTCCGCGCGTGCTTCGAAATCAGCGCCAACGGAAGTGAGCGCGCGTGCGCGTTTTGCCTTCGATTTCCGCTTTAATTGCTCGGGAGTTCGCGCCGCTCGACAATGTTAGGTATTCACGTGGCTCACATATTCCGCGATTCTTAATTCGCCGACATTGCCAATTGGGCCAATAGGCGCTTATTGATAAACAGCGCGGCGGCTCCACTTTTTTTTTTGCTGGAAACTCGGGAGAATTTATGAGTCTGATTTGTGAATCAGATTCTTCGCGCTCTTTTCTCTTAGTTGCTTGGGTGAAATTTCTGCGCCGATTAATTTCGTTGGAATAAATGCAAAAATCTGACCCTTTTTTTAGTAATCCAAAACCACTTCAGGTAAACTTCCGAAACTTCCAAAATTGTAGTTTCCTTTCTTCATCCTCCGCCATTCGCTGCGTCACCTTCCTTCAAATAAAAATAAAAAGATAAGCCGCGCCACTGCTCCGAAACTTTCGCTCGCGCGAACTTGGAAAAAACAGCGAGAGCGCAGTCTCGAATACGTCCTTGGCGCAGCGAAATGAGAGGCAAATTCGCGAGCGATTAACCGACAAGGAGAGAAAGAGAGAAAGAGAGAGAAAGAGAGCCTTCGCCTCGGGGGCTTTACTTCTTACTTACTTCCGGAGATGTGAGCTTGAGCTGTACGAGAGGAGAAGAGAGCTATGTGGGTGGAGGAAGGAGGGGGTACTTAATAAGGGAGCTAATAAAGATTTTTGTTCGAGGATTGTTTGAGCGCCGAGGAATTCGCTGCGCTTTATTAAGACAGATGGAATTTTAGAGGTGGGGATTAAGGAGTCAGTCGATCTTTTTTTTTTTTTAATTAAAGATTAGTAGATTAAGATTTAGGGTACACCTTTGGGTTTAATACGTTCCGCAATGAAAATTGTTAGTGAGAAGTGGAAAAAGCATTTTCTTACATTACAAAGGAACGTGCAATATTAAAATTGAATACTGTATATACCCGAATGTCGAAGATTCAGCTTCCAGCGTAACGCCCCGTCAAACCTGCCACCACGCTCCCGTCGCTCCCCACTCGCAGCTTTCCGCCCCATTATCCCTCGGCAATTTACAACTCCCTCCGCTCTTCAATTTCCCGATCCCCGGCAAAGACACATCAAAAGGAATCCGGGACTTTTATTCGACTGCAGCCGGAAAAATAATAAGCCCGAAGACAAAAATGCGAGAGTACCCGTTCGCCGAAGGAAGGGGCTCTCTTTCATCCGCGACCCGGATGACGGGAAGACGGCATTGATATCGACAAAAGGGAATATACACACAAAGAGAGCGAGAGAGAGAGAGGGAAAGCCCGAACAAAGGGATATTGCGAGTAATCGAAATCGATCATACCGCGGCTGGATAAATAAAGCGAATCTCTCTCTATTTCTCTCTCCCTCTCTCTCGATAACTATTGCACACTCGATCTATTTTCGCTCCGAGAGAGAGAGAGAGATAATCGATCGAGTAATGTTATGCCAGACTTTATTATGCGAACTTTCCGTTTTAACGAAGGGACGCACGCTTGAATTGGAGAGGCGGGATTTCTTTGTGGGAAGCGGTGGCGGTGTTTCTTGTTGTGACGGCTGATGGAATTTTCAAGTGAATGGCTGTTTAAATAGCGGAGGGATGCTTTGCTTGCTCAGCGATAGCATTATCTGGGCTGATACGATTAGTAAATATTATCTCCGAGGTAAGGACAGAGCACTTTAGAAGTACTCGAGGTGAGATTTAGTCAAGTTTTTTTTTCGACTTTTAGGCCAAACTATTAAACACTTTTTATTCAGTTTTAAAATTGAAGACGTCATATTTTGATCCTGTCAATAATAAATTTTGGTAATTAAACTGATTGGTAAATCAAATTCCTTTTATGATAAAATGCGCGTTTAACGAAAATCTTTTCATTAAACGCAGCTCAGACAATTTTTCAAATAATTCCAATTCCTCCCGTCCGGAAACTAAATATTAAAACTGCAAGCCCGCTTCCCTTCAAAAATCCCCTCGAACTTTTCATAAGCCCAGCACATCCCACACTTAATTGAGACATATATCTCTCCGCGTCTCCATTCGATACCGCCCTCGCTCTCTCTCGAAAGTACGTCACATTCCTCCCGACAGCCACGCGAAAAAGCTCGACTCGCGTCTCCATAAGTATCCCGGGGCCAAGTGGCTCGTATCCGAGTGAAACGTCGACTCGGGCTGCGCTCCCCCGTAAAACATCTCCTCCGAATCGGACCGTATACCTGCCCCCCCTTTCAATAATTTTTTCCTCCCCTTCGGGGTTGACCCTGGATCGAGGAGGTCAGCATTCGAGTTTTGCTCCAGGCCGTTTGGGAGGCTTTGCTTTCGAGGTTTGCGCTCGGGGTTATTTGGCTTTTTGCGGAGGCCGGATAGCCTTCGCTGATTATGGCTTGCGTATTATGCAAATTGGCGCTGGTATTCTCGAAAATAGGAACGGACTGATGGAATTGTCAATTATTGATGGTTAAGCTAAAATGTTTCCTGGTTTTATGATGAAAATGAAATAATAATGATAAATAATGATATCGCAACATTTTTACTTCGTATTTTTATTTTAATTAATATTGAAAGTTAATACTTTACTTTTACATTGACGACTCGTTACGCGCTTCAACTATAATACACAAGAAGGTAAATTTATAAAATGAAGTCTGGATTTTCAACAAAGGAAAAGGCAGCCGTCAATAAATAAAATCAAACAAGCGCGTCAACATTTGTTTGCAATGAATGTAAATGAAAAACCCCCTCCGCCCTCTTTATTATTCGCACATATACGCGCCGTGCATGATGTTCGCGCTGTCACTTGATCAATCAGAGTCAACATAAAGTAATTAAAAATGTTCTTAATCAAAAGAATATTAAAATTAGTTCGTTCATCGTCATTAATTAATATTAGGAATAATCTCAAAAATGACGTCGGACAGGAAGCCCCGACAAAGTTCCAAACTATTATCCCGAATTGAAGCGAACTCTGTCAATCATCATTAGGCAATTTTTCCGATCTCTCGCGAGCCTCCCGTAATTATAATCCGTCGAAAATTGAGCCGCGCGATTACTCCCGAAGAGGAGCGACCAGCCATCTGTTTGCCTGCGCCGGAAGCGTTGGTACTTACGTTTTCGCGATTTTTATCTGCCGGAATCGAGTGGCCTATCGGGAATCGCTTTTATTTTCTCCCCGCGCGAGAGAGGGCCGAGATAACATTTGCGTCAGGGCGCTGTAAATCAAATTAGACAAGTCGCACGGGCAGCGGAGTTTGCCGTTTTTTTTTTATACGTGGGCCGGCTGGCGCTGCTGATTTCAGCTTTGCGGAGGAGTTGGCTTTGGGTTTACTGCGTTGGGATTCGAACAAATGGCGGGGCGGTTAAAGTGTTTCGGAGATTTAAGTAAATGCGAGATATTTGATGTTGCGAGAAATTAATTAAAAGCGAAGAATAAGAAGAATGACGTTGGTGGTTAATGTATGGAATACAATATTTTATAAGGTAATGAAAATAATGTACTTCAAGAAATATAATTCTCTTGAACAAACACAATTATCTTGCCCATTTACGAAAGCAAGTAACTACGCTGAAACTAAGCATGCGAGAACAAGGCTAAAATACACCTCAACAAACGTGTTTCGGCGGCAAATATATTCTGGACTTTGATTAACTTTTGAAAACTAGATTAACGTAATCCGTACTACAAAGATGCATTGATCAGTGTAGTGTATGAGCGTGATGGCGATTTGGCAATAGCGCCAATCTATCTGTAGAGATTATATGTATGTACGATTGGAATGGTATGAGTGGGGACAAAATCCGAGTCTGTATAACGCGACGGCGGGGAGATTGAGTTGAGCGAGCAGTGAGACCAGACGAGCCGAATAAAGTAAGCATTATATTAGAACCGTGTCGATTATTATCACCCTGACAACTACGCCTCCAGAATCCTCGCACCCACGCGAATCCACGAACATCTCAACTAGCGACGGAGACGTTAGCGAGTTTCTACGAGTGGTGTGAAAATCCAGAGAAACAACACGTGTAATTCGAACATTGGCCACACAAAGTACTAATGAATGATAAAGACAATAATTCCAAGGATAAGACAAATGAAAAATTAAAAAATTTAGGGCCACAGAAACTATCACTTAACGAAGTTCAACATCTAAGAAAACCGTAAATAATTGAGGAATTACGAAAACGTGGTATAGAGGTCGACGAAGATACATTAAGAGACACACTACGCGCGCATCTCGTATCTATAGTCAAACTAGAGAACGCAAAAGATTCGCAAATTGTAAACAGAGTGGCAAATGATACAGCAAGTGGTAATAATCAAAATTGCGACAATACCCAGAGAATCGAAACTACAAAGAACGTAAACAGCGGCGGCTGATCGGCGAACTAATATAACGCGACCCGCAATTTAAATTAAGCGCTGGCGTTACAAACTTATATTCGTGATTGTGTTGATGTCAATCGCTGCTTGACTATAGAACCATACAGGTTTGGGCCAAAGTATGTTGAGAAAAAAGAATTTCGAGATTTTGAGTCATGATGTCGCAATTTTCATAATGACCAGGAATCTTGTATAGTTTGTGATCCTATGTTTAAACCAGAAATACCTGCCAAACAAAAAAGGAAAGTTAGACCAAAACCTACTGGACCCATTGAGAATAAAATATCAACATGCAAAACTGGTCTTTTAAAAGATTCTGATAGTACTTTGGGTGCAGAGTCAGTTCGTCGAAAAAGAAAGCCTAGCTGGGAACCTTGGAAAAGTCGACTTCTTTTAGATTATATTGTATTTAATAAATTATATTTTATGGTACAAAGTCCCAGTTTGTTCAAACGTATATCTGCAGAAGGTTTTTAAAACGTAGAACACCCGAATCTTTGAGAGTTCATTTTCGTAAAAATATCTTGCGCCAAATAGTATCTTATGACATACCAAAATCAATAATGAATAAATTAAAAAAAATTCGGTCTACCTCATTTAAAAGTCCTATGAAGAAGAAATTTAAAAAAAAAACAGCAAATGAGAACTGAATTATTGTGACGTTTAAAAGCTAGATAGTATGTTAAAAAACATGAAACTATGAATATCACCCTGACAACTACACCTCCAGAATCCTCGCACCCACGCGAATCCATGAACATCTCAATCAGCAATAAAATCTGGTTAATCCCCCATATAATCTTCCACCAGCTGACCTTTCTCGCGCTTTCTCGAAAAGCCAACGAGCAGAAATCTAATTTAACCGCCGCGGCACAGCGGCAGTTAAGCACTTCAATTGAGCGTCGGAGAACAAAGCCGCGCAAAAAATCAAAGGCTCGCGAGCGCAATTCCGCGCTTCTCACCTCCGAGTCAGTGACCCTCGACGGCTCGCGTTCTCTCCCGACCCCTTGTTTCTCTCGGGCGGCGCTTTCCGCTGACGCGGCCCTTTTTTTGCGTTTCTTCTTTTGTCGGGGCCGGTCGCCCCGGGATTTTTCGCTCGATTTCGCGGGTTACCGCTTTCGAAGGGGAAAAGCTGCTCGAGGCAGGGCCGATTGTTGATTAGATCGCTGCATGATGGAGCTCAGTTTTGAAGGTGCGAAGTGGATGGAATTTGTTTAGTTTCGACTGGTGTGGAGAATAAATTTGGACAATTTTTTGTATTATTATATTAGCATTTATCTTATGATAAAATTGTTATTAAGAACTGAATTTTTCAATAATCTTCAAATATCAAAGGAACATCGAATATTCGAAAAAAGTTATTGTTCGACGGAATAGTAAAGTACAGTCACTTAAATAATTTAAAATATTTATGAACAGAATAACGTAAATAATATATGTTGATATAAAGTTATCAATTCGATACAAGCACGAGCGGTCATTGAAAAGAATAATTTTAAGATACAAATTGTACAAAACGTATTTCGTATGCAGTTATCTCTCTTTGAGGCTTACGAATGTTCAATTTACTTTTCTTTTACAGAAGACGTAAAAAAGAATGAAGCTTGCTTCAACAATACAGATACGCTGTTCCTGAATATACCTTAGCCAATAATCACGAAAGAAAAACGAATAAAACAAACTCATCTCATAATCCACTTCCACCCTCGATCCCCCTCTCCATTTAAACAATCCCCTCCTTCCGCGCTTCAACAAAGGTCCCTCCCCCCTCCCTCCCTTCTTTTCTCAGAGGGCACGGCGGAAGGGGTGGCAAATCCCTGAATGACGCAACCTCGTACGGCGCGGGAAGGAATATTCGCATGAATGAAAGACGGGGAGGGTGCATCTCTCTCTCTCTCTCTCTCACTCTGTGTCGGCGCGGCCATTAAAGCGCGGGCGGGCGAAAACTGGATCACTGAATGGCCCGGTCGCGTCGCCGGGGCGAATGACGTCACGCGGAGCAGCGCGTCATAGCCGCGGAAACCGGGTCACTGCACAGCTGGATGATTCTCTCTCGCCGCGCTGCCGAGGCCTCCGCGACGGACCGCTTTGAAGCGAACTGTCGATGCTCTCTCTCTCTCTCTCTTTCCTCAGGGTTATATTTGTGCTTTTTTTTCGTTCTCGCTCGAGGCTGCAGCGGAGAACGGGGGTATAACGAGGAGGAGGGAATTTTTTTTTAAGGAGATTCGGGGCTGTCGAGGAGATTCTGGGAAATCGAGGAGAGGGCGAATGGAGTTGATTGAGAGACTTTTTTGGATTAAGAATGAATGCCTGTATGTTTTAGACATTTAAGAGAAGGATAATCTGATTTTTATGGAGATAAAGATCGTATTACATCAAACTGAATATCCTTTAAAGCATTGTGGAAGTACTAATTAAATCAAGAAATCTACTTAATCATTAACGAATAATCTCAAGATCGTTTATAAAAATTTACTACAGATTTTAACTGAGAGTGCAGCAATAATTTACAGGCGATGAACCTAAATAATAATGTAATAAACAAGAGCCAAACTTGCTTGACCGTTTATTTATTTATTCTCCTTGTTCGTATTATTTATTCTACTTAAATAAATATTTCCAGAAAAGATCCGCGCTTTATTTTCCAACAGCGTAAACTCAAAGTAAAGTACACCTGCTCATATTCCGCTTTGTACATAAATATGCAGCTTAGGTTAATACCAGCTTTTAATTAATTCTCCCCAGCTTGCTTTATTATTTTACTCTTTTATTTTCCTTCAAAGTACCCTTTTAATGATGTTGATTTTTACTTGCCTCCTGTACCGCGTACAAGCAAGTAAATATCTAAAGGTAGTATACTAATTTATATACATACATATAACATTTATTTTTTGACGAAAATCTAGATATTTTATTACAACCAGTCTTTTAACTTTGAATTAATCTTGAAAAGCAAATATTTGCACTTGAACTTGTCTCAGCGTTACATAACTTATTATCAAACTTCTACTCACGAGCATTGACTTTCAAAAAAATTAGAGGTTTGCTTCAAAATTGTTCAATCAGCCCTCCATCCATAAACTTACCCTCCAACAGTTCCAAGATAACACTTTCCGGTGTCCAATTGTCTAGGAAATGGAGGCGATTAGTCCGAAAAACGTGCGGCCGAACAAGCGGGGAGCCAATGGGGTGAACCGAGCGGGGGAAAGCGTAATTGCGGCGGCGCGCGGCTCCTTTCGCGGTCGAGCCGACGGACATTAAAGGACTGCGGAACTGTAAACGTGCGTGCGCTAAGAGCACTGCTGCTGGGATTAGTGTTATTTCAGGCGTTTCAGCCTCGTTCCTGCCAATTTTGAAATTATCTGCTGGATTTTTGTTGAAGAAAGATTATTTGAAGTTTCAAGAGAAAAGTGAAAAATGTGTAAAAGATAAAAAAAATCGTATTGAGGGAGCCTGGGGGGAAAGTTCCTAAAATTTTTAATCGGTTATTAATTAATTTTGAAGGTGGCAAAAACTTTATATGTAATAGCTTTTACTATATATTATTATCTACAAAAAATGTGTGTGTGTGCACGAATTCAGAACATTAATATTTTAAACTTTAATGAGAGCCTTGAACAGCTTGTACGTAATTTAGATTTTAATTTAAACTAAAAAATTTAATAGCAATTTTTTTTTTATATTTTTAATTAAAATATGTTAAAATATCTAAAAACCAGTATATTAATTTTACGAAAACTTTTAAAACGTGGATTATATAAATTATATATGGATTATATAGATTATATAAATCAAGTCGGCCGACATTTCATTAAAAGCCTAATTACAATGAAGCGACACTGTTTTGCTCCATCCTTCATCCATCCATCTTTTCGAATAATTACGCAGCGAATGTCAGATTTCGGCCTCCAAGCCTGAATGTTTGCATTTCATTATACCGAAATTACTGGATTATAAATTGACTTTATCAAACGGGAGACGAAAGCCCTTCTGTATTACGCGTAATAGACTAAAGTAAACAGCACAGACGCAGTAGTGCGAGTCTGGCATTGTTCAGCCCTTTTGTCTTAGACATTCCCGCGGTAAACTGAGCGCCATTGATCCTCGACTAGAAAATGCCTTCGGGAGCTGATGCCGAGAACCCCCCAATAACCTGAGGAACCGTTGGATATTGTTTCGAGCTCAAGTGCAAGACATCGGAATTGATGGGAAAATTTGTTTTCTTTTGGGAGCCGTGCTGTTTTCTGTGCAAGTTTATTGCAAATTATAACTATAACAAATATATTATAACAGTTAATGAATTATTTATCAAGAGATAAGCATTTAAAATATATCATCTTAGTAAACGATTGTAACATAATGTTATTATTTATATACGATTAAACAACAAGAATTCCGTTATTAGAGCTCGTAGCTTAAAAAATAATATAATCAATTCTACAAAGTTAAACCCAATCAATCCCCATAAAAAGGCGCCAGTCTTACGTTCCCCGGCACCAGGATTGCGCGCTCAAGAAACTGCTTGCGAACACCGGCTTCCGGCTTGAAAAGCTCTCTCTCTCTCTCTTTTTTCTCCTCCCGCCTGGCATTCAGGCCTGGGGTGTGCTCCGGCAGTGTCAACAATTTAGCTCTCGCCGCGAGAAGTGTGGCGACTGGCTTCAATTAAACTTCTGCGCCGATCCCTCGCAGCGCCACCCCCTGCGCAAACATAATAAGCTCTCCAGGCATTCACGCCACCCTCGCCTTTCTTTCTTCCTTTTTTTTTTTCTTTTTTTACCTGCCTCCGAGGCAGCGAGAGAATTACGTTATGTATGCGGCGAGCGACGTTATTAGAAAGGGGTTAGGCGATCGGGGATTAGTTCGATTCTTCGCCTCGGCTGCTGATTTTCTGGGTTAACAAGGCGAAAGGGTTTCGATTAAATTAGGGCTGGCATTGTTATTTCGTAATTGCGAGATTTTGAATGGGCCTTTAGTTCGCCCAATTAACGTTGTTTTATGAGAAAGAAAAACGAAGGAACTTGCGTCAATGAATGTTCTAATAATATTGCAACGATAATGTAGAAATACTGCAAATGTTGGGTTTTATAAATGTTTTAAAATCACAGAAAAATATGGATGAAAGGAAAAATTTGTTTTATGTATTATTTTTAAGAAGAATATCAAATTTCTTATTACAAGTGCTGTTATCATTCTGTGCGATACAGCAACGGTAATTATGAATATTACATCGAGAAGACGATAATTATGCTAGGTTGTTATGCAAGCTGCTTCTCGTACAATAATATTGGCGCGGAATGTAGACGGTACACTAGTTTACTTAGTTTATTACGCAAGGTAGGTATATGTAACATATGATTTCGAATTACGTCCTGGAATACGAACTATATAACTTGTGTATTTTACGCCTCAAGCACTTTCAATACCAGTCGCGTAAGTGAAACATTTCTGCTTCGGGTGTATATTTAGTTTTAATTAACGATGGACGTTCGAATTAGAAGATGACGCGGAATTTTCAGATTCTTTTAATTTTCTACTCTTATTTTAGGAATTCCGTCATTGTTTTGGAAATTTTACCAGATGTTATTGATGTAATGATTGTAAATGTTATTGGTTGTACATTACTGTAATATTATCGACTGTATATTGGATAATACGAATAATACTGTAGACTGAAATTCACATCCACTTATTATGTCAATTGATTTTGACAACTATACCATTCAATCGAATCCATCGCGTCAATTGCGTACGAGGATACACTGAACAGTTTATAATATATGAAGCTTCACAATTATGTTAAACTTATCTGAATTATTTAGTGCTTAACAATAATATTATACAATTTATAGATGTTTCTTACAAATAAAAAGACTTTTAAATGTTTAAACCAATATTTTATTATTAAATCTTTACACCTTAAATGT
>JAWWML010012010.1:0-27960 GCA_035047165.1 Ormyrus rosae | reverse complement strand
TAACCAACTTCAATTTTATATAAAAAGATAATCATTATTTTAATGTTTGTAAAATCATTAAACGAAAAAATAATACATGTACGCGCGCGAAGCGCGCACAGACATCACTAGTTACTTAAAAATATAAAAGAGCTAAGTAATCAAATCTAACTAATATATTACTTATTGCACAATAAGAAATTTTTTTAAAGTCCCCATATACTAATTAAAAGCATCTACCCTTCTAATAACCCAGCACGTCTATTGAACCTTACAGAAAAGTCAGCCTTCATGCCGACCGTAATAAATTGCAAACGAAAAATGATTCATCCGCAGCAGCAATAATTACAGACACGTCAAAGTTCAAGTGACGCGCCTCCGTCGAAAAATTTTTCGGATACACCCGCCGCCTATAACCGAATCCTAATCCCCAGCTCCCTCTCTCTCCCTCCCTCGAAGCGCGTCGACCTACAGCTCGGGGTGCGCAATTTTATACGCGTCCAACTCGTGCGCGTCGATGTACACGATCAAGAAGCCGTCGGCGACGATAATTCCATCCGTAAAACGGAATTACCAATCGAGCTGTGTGTACACGCGTTTTTATCATGTAGGATCGCGCAGGCGAACTTTCAGTTTGGCGCGGAATTGCGTTCGCGTGTTTGACGTTCTCGCGTGCAATAATGCATCGAAGCGCAAAGATTTTCGTTTTCTCGAGAGGAATCTTTAAATGGAATTTCATTCGTTAATGATGTTTTTCAAGTTTTCGTTAAATCCCGACACGAGCTTAAATTTATATTAGCGGATTGCAATATTATCATGCAGACATTCCGGAACATTATTTCCTGAGGGTCTTAACAGCGTTGCCCCGCTAAAATTACATAAAATTTGTTATCCCGCGTAGTTTCATATATGGAAATGCCTTCGCGTTATTGCTACTACAAGCGGAAATTCCGACCACGCCCATTTAATTCAGTGAGCTTTTTGACGTTCCAATTAAAGCTACAAATGTTCAACAACATCTCGTAGATCATATATTCCGAGGGCAATTGCCTTCTGCCTTCCAATTCAACTTGTGAATGGGACAGGAGAGCGTTAATTAATAGTGGAAAGTGTAGGAATCTCTGTGAATTCGGTATTGTTTCCGAAAAGTAAAATACGAAATCGTGTAAGAGAATAAAATTTTTGTTAATTTAAACGAGTTCAAACTTTTTTACTGACTTGTATTACATATTCGAAAATATAATATTTTTTGAAATGACGATAAATTATTAAATTGCGATTGCAGGAAAAATGATGAATTTTCAATTTTTTTCAGATTACTATGCACGAGTTGTTTTTGAATTTATGGCGATAAAGATATTCTCACGCTTCCTTGATGAAATCTTAAAATGACAAGCTCTTGGCAGCTCAGCGAGGCGACGTCGTCTTAGAAGATAAAGCTGCTGGTCAGCGCTTCGGAGGGATAGAGATAGACTCTGCAAAGTTTCTCCTCTCAAGTGTCATATTAAGGTAAGCTGCTTCGTAAACATTTTCTTCTCGTTAAACGTATTTGGTGCATGTAATTTTGTTATTAAGACTTTTAAAGATTCACGAAAATTGTGTCAGTTCGCTCGTAGCGAACGTTTACGCGCAAACTAGATTTAATATTATAAAATTCATTGCTTAATAAGTTAAAAGATTCACTTAAATTTTCAAATCCAAGTTTTACGCCGTTTTTTTTTCGAGAGATAGGCACTAGAAAACTTTCGAAAACTGGTTCGAGTAAAAAGTAAAGAGGGCAAAAAGTAGTCGATTCTTGAACTTTGTTTTCTCTCCGGCGAAGCCCATAAAAAAACTGCCGTTTCAGAGATGCCAGCCACTATTTTTAGCGATTCATTTTTAAATTAAAAAATTTTTAGAAAGCATCCCAAACACACCGCGCGCGCTTTTCGGCTTTTAAGGATCGATGCGCGCGAAATGCCGCTTCATTGTTAGACGCGTTCTTTTTTTTCTTGCGCGCGCGAGAGAGTTAAAACGAAAATGTAGAGCGTCACAATGGGTTTTAAGAACGTGTCATTGGTGCGCTTGCACTTTAAACTTTTTATAGCCGGACTTTCACTTTTAACGGAAAGTGACTTGCTTCTGGAGCACTCGAACTTTGATCAAAGTTTCTTTTTGAGCAGCTGGATATTTCATTGCTTTTGCTTTGATCTTAAAATTATCGATCGAGTTTATTGTACCACTTTTTCTCGAAAAGTATTACTTTAGTAAAATTGATAATTCACATTTATTGGGCTTTCAGTAGATTTCTCTTGGAAATGAAAATTTTATCGATTGTTACTTTTACAAAAACTTATTAAAAGCTAATATAAATTAAAATTCATTCGATTCGAATTTCTAGATTTTCTCAACGTCCAATCAGTTTATTCATCCTTTACTTAGTTTTATTCTAATCTTTAAATTACAATTTATTAGCACTTTGAACACTTCGCAAGATTACAAACAGTTCTGTATATCCCAGTAGTAAAAAGAATATATAAGATCTTCCGCATGCAAGTTCTGAATTCCAACCCAAGTTCTTCCCTACCTCCCTACATAATTCGAGCTCTACATAACGTAAATATGTAAATCGACTCTACTCGCAGTCGCTGTCGCAGAATTCGATCTAATTAACTTGACGGAACTATTCGCATATCTGTTTGGCTGCACAGCGAGCAATAGTCAAAGTGTGCAGAGAGACGAGCTTCGTCGCAGCCGCAATGCATCCAAGGAGTAAATCAAAGTCAGAGCGAGAGAGAGAGAGAGAGAGAGAGACTCCCGACCCCCAATCCAGGCTCGTAATCCTCGCCTCGACGAGCAACGGGATCGGTTCTAGGCTCCCCGAGCCGCGAGGCGCGCACAATCGGTTCCCGCGGCCGCGTCGAAACGAACCTCTCTCTCTCTCTCTCTCTCTCCCCGCACGAGGAGCGAGAACACACCCGGGTTAGCGATATATATATAACGCACCCCTGCTTCGAGGAGATAACGGCGCCGGTTGGCTCGTCGCTTATGCCGCGAGCGCGCGCTCCACCTCCTTATCCCGAGGCGGCGAAAGCCATTGATTAACGCGCAAACCCCTGGAAAATAACCAAATTGTGCACGAGCTGCGCGCGCGAGCTTCGGCGCCGTAATTGGTTTCTTAATCGAATTGGCTTTTATTGAAGGATTCGCGGCTGCGACGCGTCCTTTCGGCGTGGCGGGGGATTTTCAGTGTTAATCGGGTTAGATTGGTGGGACAGATTCACCTGAATTAAATAAATGTTTTGGCGTGAAATATTAGTCTGAAGGTATTGAGGAAATATCGGGAATAATTGAGAAACTCAATGAAATAACGTTTCTGCTTTGACGATGTCAAAGTTTTAATTGCTTAGATTTGCGACGGTGGAAGTAAACACTTTAAGCTGCAATAATTCAGGATGACGTCTATTACGAATACACCACCTCTGGGAAACATAAATCAATCAGCCATTGTGACCTGACAACTTGCACAGATGTAATAAATGTTTGCAGTGACGCGAGTGTCCAGATTATACCTAGATCCTAGTTTTGAAATTAATTCACGTTAAAATAGACGAAAGTTTAACTTGAAATAATATTACTGCATTTATCGTTTAAGACGCAATTAAACATTTTTTTTTTTTTTTTTTTAATAATACAATCCGACTGAACCGTATTGCACTTTAAAATAAAAAAAAAAGAATGAAACTTTATTAGGTAATATGAAAAAGTTATATAGTTATACATTGTGGTACGAACGAAATTCCATCAGAGCGTAATTTTTCAGTAATTAAATCCAAAACTTTTTCCATCATTTCGTTTCACTCGTAAAAGTGCAGCATCAAAGGGTTGATATCTCAAATTTTCTCGACGTAAATAAAAAAAAGAAAAAAAAAACTGATTGCCATTTCATTCATCGAATTTCAAAGTAAAAAGGCATGTACATACATAAAATGGGTCGCGCAAATAACTTTGCATGAAAGAATGCACCAAACCCATTCGGATGATGATGGTTATTCTATCTTTTATGGAACATTCCAAAACGTACGCATGATAAGAAAATGTATTTTTTTAAATTAAAACACGAACGTATTGATCGAATAAAAATTCGGTCAAATGTGACGTCTCCAATCGTTCTGTTTTATGAACACTGAATTCATATTTATACAGAGATATTGTTACGTATGGAAAATAATTGAAGCTGCAGATATACAGCGTTTCATTTTAATCTCTCACTATCTCAGGATGTATGGGTAATCTTGCAAAATAATCTGAATAAAAGTGGTAGGATCAAGAAGAGAATAGTCAATGGCCAAATATCGTAAGAAAACTTGGTTTTTTTCTGTCGGAAACCCCCTGCTTTTAACCCCGAATTTAAAAGAGCGCAAAACTTTTAGGTTCACAGATGGAATCGAGTCATGGGTTACAGTGTGCCCTTAGGATCCAAGAAAAAAAGTTCTTGGGATCCCAAGTTGATCATCAGCTGACGTCTTTTGACCTCTGCAGCTTTTTCTGGATCATTTTGCGAGATTATGGCTCATCCTGAAAAATTAACCGGGAAATTAAAGTAAAACGCACTGTATACCTTCATGTATAACTGTAATCAGTCATAATTGTACAAAAAAACCAAGTACGGGAAAAGACAAGACTATCCAGTGCATTTATGACTTTAAAAATTAGTTAAAAGCCATCAGATAACTTTCTATTTCAGAGATTTACCAAATCTACGCCCCGCCAAATCCCGAGTCTTAATGACCTCCGCGCCGTCGGCTAATCGTACCCGCCCGACTAAAATCCGAAATTCGCGCGTCGCGACGTCGAAACGGTCAAATCTCCGGCTACGGCTGCGCTCATCAGCTTTCGGTATCTTATCGCGGCGCGAATACTGCTCCCTCGCGGGCCACAAATTGCGCCGGGAAAGGACGCACCTCGCGGCCGCACAAGTCAGCCGTAAAGTAATGCCCCCGTCTGTCACGAGCACGAATTTACGATCTCTCTCTCTCCCTCTCTCTCTCGCTCATTCATGCGCACGTGTGTGAATAAACACATGAGCCCTCCTGTCCCGTCCTCGCGGGCAGGCATTATTCGCCCCTTCTGTCAGTCACTCGCGCTTTTGTGAATTTAAATCAATTTGCCGCGGGCTTTCGCTCTTTTTTTTTTTTTTATCGAGGGTGCCCCCGGAGAATTTCAATGACTATTGTTTTTTGTTTGCGAGTAATGGTTACTGCGCTTTTAAAAAAAAAATAAATGGAACTTAGAGATCGGCGTATTACATTTATTTTATTAGTTTCACCCGAGTGTACAATGTCGCTGCAAAGCTTCTTTGTGCGCCAACGTTTAGAGAACGCAATTAGGCACGTTTGTTTACATTTGCCTACACGCACATATCCGTATTTGCACTTACAAAAGTGAATGGCGTGCTTGTATTTGCAAATGTATCGTGAGCTCAAGGGTTAATCAGAAGATATACCGTGTTTGACTTGCGACCTCGTATTACATGGCTCCATTTCGATTATAGTATTTTTTTAATCCGTTAAATTAATTTTTTAAGAGAAGGCTGGCATATTATTTTTCTCGTTTCTTTTTGCTTTCTAAGAAAAAGATGTGGTTGAAAAATTGCTTTTTATATCTATTGATTACACTGAGAGAAAAAAAGGAGTAAAAATTACTATTCTGTATAGTAACTTGAGATATGAGAAGAAAAAAAAAAGATTTTTACTATTTAAATAGTAAATATTAAAGTCGAAAAAATAATATTTACTATTTATGAATAGTAAATATTATTTTTCTTCTCGTATCTACAATTTTCAACTTTAATATTTACTATTCAGTTTAGTAAAAATCTTTTTTTTCCTTCTCATATCTCAAGTTACGATCCAGAATAGTAATTTTTACTCCTTTTTTTCTCTCAGTGTAGAAATAAAAAGGTATTTTTTAAAAATATAGTAAGAATGGAATTGCGAAAATCCCGTGGCACTGTAGTCCCGCGGAGGCGAGTTTGAGAAGCAGATGACGCGGCACCCGTACAACTATTTACTTCTAATTTGATGTTCGCATTTGTCATTATCAAAAAAATAATGCCTAGCAATATTGTTCCTTTGTAAGCTATTTTTGGCATATCAGCATATTTATAGCTAAACTATGATTTCCTACAAAAATATCGGTAAAAAAGCTATTCAAATCGTAGTACACGAGTGCGTAATTCGAAAATGCTCAAAGTCACGTTATATTCTTCTTCTCCTCCATTCCGAATTATTAGGACCCTGAAGTTTGCCACACAGCTACAATTGGTTCATCACAGCTTTCTATGCTGCACGCATCCCGTGAAATCAGCTACACCTGCTTATATTTATAATATCGTACTTTGCGCGTTTGAAACAGACACCGGTATTTAAATATTTATTCATTAAAACATCGTAATTTATTAAAAACGAATATTTCTTTGCAATTAATACGCGACCACTTTATTTAAAAGAATAATTTCGTTAAACATTGTAGCATTCCAAAATGAATTTTATCTCTTAAAGGACATCGAAAATTTTTTTCTTTTTCTATAAAATCATTTTATTGAATCACCTTGTAAACAATGTCTTGTTCGCCCTGAAGGTATTCCTGGACACCTAGACGTCACCCACAGGGACACCTTTCGATTTTCGGCGCATCGACGGTACCCCAGATGAAGTAAATTGATTTCCGCAGCCGCCTACTTTGCGCACTAGTGCGAGAAACAGCTACTTTGCGCACGCAAAAGAAACAGGAGAAAGCTTGATCGCGCACACTGTTAAAATTACTACATATTACTTCATTATATTTAGAGACATTGAATTATTATCAGATAATTATTAAATATAAATTAAATATATTAAATTAAATATAAATATTATATAAATCGATAATATTTACAAAGTTTTGTACGAAAAGTATAATAATAATTGGTTTAAACTAAAGGTGGCAAAAGCATATACTTTTATATAGAAAAATCACTTTTTGTAATTATTCTTTTGGGGAAGCTGTCAAACGGTTTACTCACACTGACGGAAGTTTAAAAAAATGTTTAATAATACAATATTTCACATCATAAGGCGTGTAAAAATATTGCATTATTCGCTCGGAAGTTCAAAAATGTTTGCTCTGCGAGGGTTCTAATCCTTTGAGTGCTTTCGGTACTTTTCGGTAAAGATTGTTGTCGGATAAAGACTGTCTGGACGTATCTTATAACTAAGATTAAGAGTAAAGACCGAGTTGTTTTGGCGTGTACATTGAAATTTGGAGGTAAAGACTTAATGTTAGTTCCGAACGCCACCAATAGATGGCTACCCGTTGCGCGGCGCGCTCGCAGTCAGCTAGCCGTCTGGAGCGCATAAGTATCGCGAGCCACCCGAGGCTCAGAATCTGCACTCCGGCAGCCCGACCGGGGTAAGGTGGTGGAGTCCGACAGGTCTAATAATTGTCCAGGACCTAACCCCGAAACTGACCTGATATTGTTCGTAATCGAACGCTAATTTCAAATTAGTACCCGGCGCGAGGCCGCCGGTCCTCTTGATCTCTTCTATCATTGAACGCAAATGTTTTACGACTCGATTTGGCTCCCTCAAGGATTCCAGTTGGGCCAGAAGTTGTTCATACAATGACAGTTTTTTCCTTCCATCAGATTCTTGATCTCTCGGTTCGTAAAACCCTCGAAATATGGCGGAAGGTTTGTTTTCAGCCTTCTTCAGAAGGTGAATGGAGGATCAGTATGTCTGAATATAAGAAATTTCTTGATATTTAATGGAGGATGATACCCAAACGCAACGTATTCCGAAATTCTTCAAAGATTTCTTCACTCGCGCATCTATAGGTCAACTATCGGCCCCGATACTATACTACTTTCGCCTTCATTTTCAGTACCAGGAAGACCTAATGACTATGGTTCTGGTTGAAAACGAAGGCGTACTCGCGTTTTTCTCCGCACACACGCGAGAGAAATTTGTTTAATTGTGCTTCCGAACCGAGGACTTCGAATATTTCGGCGTCAAAGCCGAAAAATTGAATAGCGGCTTTCGCTACATCGCGTTGTTGCAGCCAATATTGTAAATCACCTGGCCGAGTGGCCTCTTCTAAGGTATCGAAAATCATTATGTTTATATGCTAATAATATAATCTAAATCAAATAATATATAAATAACCTTACTGACTAACTAACTGAAACGGAGATTTGTATTTGACGGCTGGGGGCTGCTGTGTAAATGGGGGCTTGGAGAAAAAGGGTTTTTATTGGTAAAACGCGCGCGGGCGTAGAGCATGAAATCGTAGCAGTTAATACTTATACAAATATTACATTCCAACTTTCTTTAAAAAATATTGTGCTTTGTGAATTTAAATAATAACATTTACATATAAATCAAACAAAAGAAAGTAATGAAATTATCCAAAAGTGAAGCATTACTGTTCTTCAAAGTTCATCATAATTTTTTCATACTAACTTACTAGTAATATTGTTAATTGAACAAAATTGGAATATAGAGAAACTTTTTAATTTTTGACCAATTTAACTGCACCTTACAATACCTGTTAGAAATGTATTCAAAATTTGATACAAATTAAACAAAAGGGAGTATTGAAATCAATATATAAATAGTCAAGTACATAAGTATCAAAAGTGTAAATTTTGGTATTCCTATTTTTTATTACCATGTTTAATTTCGATAAAAATATTTCAATATATATTTTAATCTTGGGACAGTATTTTATGTTACAAGTGCACAAAGGTGTTTATTGCAGGAATCGGGTTTCAAAAAGACGTGTGCGAGAATCATGTCTGCGCACCTGTAGCTATATAGCTGTAGTTTTTCTAAATATATAAAGTTTCATTTATTTACCTTCTGAATAGTGCGGGAATACGGTACTCTGAGCACTGAAACGAGTGTGCAAAATCGAACTTTGCGCACACTGTTTAGAAAAATAACTTTGCAGAAACTTGCGGGCCCGACGCACTTGTAGCATAAAATACTGTCCCAAGATATATATTGAAATATTTTTATCGAAATTAAACATGGTAATAAAAAATAGGAATACCAAAATTTACACTTTTGATACTTATGTACTTGACTATTTATATATTGATTTCAATACTCCCTTTTGTTTAATTTGTATCAAATTTTGAATACATTTCTAACAGGTATTGTAAGGGGCAGTTACAAAGCTTGAAGACATGGATAATAATTAAGTTTTGGATACAAATGGAAATTCTTATTTTGCAAATATTTCTTACACTTCTTTCCTCATTTTATTTTATTTTACCTTTTCCTCTTGTTTGCCCAAATACATTTTTAACCGACCCGTCAGCAGCTTTCACAGTGTATATAATAATTCTATTGTTACATGGGCGGGAGCCAGAATTTACGAGAACAGTCCACGAAACCGTCCTTTCTACTATCGGCTTCCATTTCATTTTCTCTTTTTCATTTTGCCTTCGTCCTCGGGGTTGAACCGTGGAAACGAGGTGGTGGAAGGGTTTTAATTTATCGCTGTTTCGAGTTTCGAACGGCGAGATAATGGGTCGGCTAACGTTCCTCCATTAAGTCTGGTCTGAGGAGGATGTCGCGAAAATGCTTTTAATCCGATGGAGATTGCATTGCACGCAAATGAATAAGTGTAATCTTTCTGTAGGTAAGAGTACACGGGACTTTATGAATTATAAGAAAGTAAGTCATTCTTTATGCATTTAAATCCAGCTTAGGTGATTTATGGTTTTAGTAAATTAAACACGTTTATAATAAGAATTTTCGAATTTAAATTGAATTGTTGAAGTTAAAGCGGAATTTTTTATGTATTCAAACTATAATGTACTGTAATGAGATCTGACAAGAAGTTTAATTTCTTCCAATATTTTTACCTTGAACTTATTTTTCTTTTCAATAATACTATAAATTTCAAAACAAAACATACAAAAGTTCTGGTCTTATCAATCATAGAGATAAGTTTGATGCAAGCTACCTTATACTTTTCAATTTGAAATCAAAGTATTCATTCAAGAATGGTATCTTTAACAATTATAAAATATTACTAAAAAAAACAGCATTTTCTAAACCAATTATAATGTGTATAAAATACGTACTTTTTTACATTTGAAAAATTTGACAGAAGTAATAATTAAAATCGTAAATCAGCTGTATGCACTAGATTAGCAAAAATGTAACCATAATTTAAATTAAATAGTAAAAGATTTTGCAAATAATAGCATTGTTTTATGAACTAGCGTGGTTAAAAGGAAGCCAACTGCCAATGACTTGGTAGCGGTTTTTACTCTTTAAAATAATCTAATTATAATTTATTAGATATTAGAGGTGACTGCTCTTTGTTTTCTTCATAGTGGAGTGTGGTTTGTTTATGTGGCGATCTACTGAACCTGACACTGCACTTCGTTCAGTTGCTAACCCAGTTACAAAAATACAGCTGCGAAATCAGCTGATTTCGCAGCTGACTTAATATTTTTGTTTTTCCAATATAATTATTAAATTATAATTATAATAATTAAAAAACGATTATAATAATTAAAAGTAAATATTTTTTTTGTAAATTAAATAATTTAATAATTTTATATTCATAAAAACTTTATTATAAACAAATATATTAAATATAACTTGTCATATTTTATTTTGCCTTATATTTTAAGGTATTGTCTGCCTTCTTACTTTCTGCCTTAACTTCGTCCTTGCATCTCTAATATGAGAAGATAAAATCTTGGTCGAATCGCAAATCAGTGCAGTTTTTTGCTCGTCGTTCAATGTGAATTTCTCTTCCAAAAAGTCTTTAGAAACACCTTTAAGAAATAAAAATATTTATGATAAATGGAATTTATTTAACGAATATTGTAAAATTTTGCTGTTACAAATGTACCTAGTAGTAGCTGTAACTTTTTAGGTGTCACTGGCTCAACGTTACGATCTGGTTTTGTTTTCTCTATGTCTAAACATCTCTCAGCCAGAACCTTGGTTTTCCAAATGGTTGTAGCCACTTCTCTAAAAAATATTTCTTTCTTTTTTCTTTTCATTATACACCATGCAACTTGGCCAATCCAAATTCCTAGCCCAAGGTATACCTATACATTAAAAGAAAGAATTAATGTATATCTATAATAACATAATTAAAACCGTGCTTAAAAAAAATATCTTAGAATGTTTAATAAAAACGTATAAGTAAATAATTTTGAAAAGCAATCTACAAATTACCTTGTCATTTACAACTTCGTAGCGCTCATGTTATTCTTCAAAATTCAGTCTTTTAACGTGTTTCAATTTTTTATACATTTTTTTCCTTATAAATTTTAAGTAACGGGAGACCTTCATCCCCACTACTCTCAGAGTCCGAACCACTTTCTACACTCATTTCTACAATAAAAAATTAATTCTTTTATAATTCTATTTTATTACTTTAAAATAAAAAAATGCTACATACGATTTTCTTTTTGGCTATTTCTTATTGGTTCGGAGGGTTCCGTTAATATATTTGTCGGTGTATGCGGTGGGCTGGGTCAGTGTATAGGCGAAGCACGTGCATTTCTTTCTGAAACAAAAATTAATCATTTACTTAGTTTTGAACCTTTTATTGTATAAATTTTTAAATATAAGCAATTGATAAAAGTATTAGAACAGAAAAGTTGCGTGATTTATTAATTATCTGATTCTAAAAATTAAAAAGGTGGTTCTAATTTAGAGGAAAATTAATTTATTTTATTATTTCATTGAAAATAATAAATGTTACATACGATTTCTTTCTTGCCTATTTCCTGTTGCCGATTTCGCAGCTGATTTTGCAGCTGTATTTTTGTAACTGGGTAATAGACCTCTGTTAAGAGACGGAGTTGTGTCATAAAGATTTGGCATTACAGAACGCCAGTACAATAGTGAACGATGAAAATCCGTTCAGTAACCATTTTTCAAAAACCATTTATTCTTGTTCTTGGTACCACAAAATACAATAATTATAACATGTTTTTAGAACAACTCCAAAAATTACTATTACAAAGCTTCTTCTAGAAGGAAGCAAAAAGAAACAAGGATATGCACCAGTTCCATTATCGTAGAAAAAGTATCATCGCGATTCTAGAGAGGCAATTTTTCACTTGTCTCGGCAGTTTTTCCATTTTCTTTAGTTCAAACTCAATCGAACTCACTAATTGAAAAACAGTGTTCTAAGGATTTCTCGAATTTGAATGGGGGTGTCTTCTGGGCCTTTATGTTTTTGGATTAGCAAAGATATTCCAAAATTGGAACAAAATCTGTGACCCAAACATGTGAAACTGTTCTTGTCAATATTTTTTAAAATATTTGAGATTGTCACAAAGTGATAACAAAATATTTTTGCTAGCATTCCTTTGCACACTTCGATTTATATCCTACGTAAGAGTCGGGAAAAAAGATTTGACAGATGATGAATGCTTCTGTTCGTAAAAAAGATTTTACGACGCAAAAAACTATGCTGATCCCTATCCCAATAGAAAGAAATCGAAAAGGTACGAATACAAATACGAGGATCCACCGAAAATTCGTGTTACATATAAATTTTTCAATTTTTCAAAAGGGAAATAAAAACGCTACATGGCGACGGTACATTACGGTACATAGTACGCGCGGTTTTTTACGTAATCGGTTTATGTATTAGAAAGTTTGTACGGTTGAAAACGCATTTACTGACTTTTAAGCGTCTTTACAAAGTTTAAGTAAAGTAATTTTGTCAAAAGCTATTAAAATTTTCTGTCTTTTAAGCCATCAAAGATTAGAATTATTACATTATATTAAAATAAAAAAGAAATTGTTCTTGATAGAAAATTTATATTTTTTATAAGGAATTTAAAATTGTTATTTTATAGATGCAGTTTCTTTCTAGTTTATGACACAAAAAATTAATTATAACCTAATATAATTTTGTAATGGAATTTTAGATATTACACGTCTCAAAAGAGCTTCGTTTATTCTTCAGCGTAAAAGAGATATTTCTCAGAAAGCTTCAGTCACTTTTGAACTGTAATAAAAGCGATCAATTCTTTCAAACAACCGTCCAGATAAAGTTCGAGGAAACATCTCGCGTTCAAGCAGCGCTTTCTGCTTTTTCTTTTTTATCTCGCTAAGCAATTGATCAGGACAATTCCTAGAATCCATGCTTTACACCCTTATCTACCCTTGAATTCTTATTTTAATTTGAAGAATATAACGTCAAAGGATTGGCTTGGTGTGCAGAAGGACGATATAAAGGTATAACGTGCTTTGTGAGAAAAGCAATTGCTAGTTTCAAGAAGTAAGGCTAATAATTTTTTATAAATTTTTATAGTTTGTTCCAAGTTAATTGAAATAAAATAAAATCTCGTTGACTTTTAAAATGACTTCTATTGAAATATAACTGCAGTTTGGTAGTTTTTACTCGAAATCTTAGTATGAAATTTCGAAAAAGGATACATTTGTTTATAATGCATTGAGTGAAACTTTTATACTCTAAGATTTGTTTTTTAAAAATAATACTTTCGAAATATCTACGTCATAATTCAAAAAGTAAGTTTAACTTTAGCGTAACATGCGTATAACTGAGAGCAAACTTCTAGAACACCTAAAAGTGCAAACAAAAATACAAATTTACATGGAAGAAAATTGAGTTGCCAAAGAAACTTGTACGAGATTCAATTTTAGTTTTAGACAAAATATAATGAACTAAGAACTATTATCAGCAAAGAAAAAACCTTTTCAAATGCCTTTAGAATAATAAAATCAATACCCTTGACTATTTTTTTCATAAAATTTTTCGCGCAAAATTTCATCGACAATCTTCGTAAATCGTTTGAAAGTTAAAAAAAAATTTTGCACTCAAATCGGGCTCCTCACGAATTGGGATTGCCCACGCGGCATCTATATATATATATATATATATATATGTATTCGTCCGTCGCATCATTTTCGTGGCTTTCCGCGCAACCCCTCCCCACGTATATATATCCGCAACGTTCCATTCGCTCGCGTGTTGCATCGTCGTGCATTTGTCTCATTTCTTCCGGCGGCCTTTGGCCGCTCTCTTATTGTCCGACAATCAAAATTTATGAAGACCTCCCCATGCCACTGACGTACGTCCAGCTGCTCGTTTAAAGATAGACTCGGCGACGCACTCGGCGTATTATATATTGATTTTCCAGCGGGGAGTGCTCGCTGTGAAAATAGCGCAATTTTTTTTTTTTTTTTTTTTTTTTATTTCCGATTGATTGCTTTCCGCCGGCGCTCGTACCTGTAACGGACCTCGAGCGAATTTCGTTTGGTCAAAGCTGCTTTCGTTGCCTCAACAGCTGGTTTATTAAACCGGCCGGATATTGGGGTTCGCTGTAAGTATTTCGAAGGAATTTTTATTGACTTTACATTCATTATATTCGATTCTTCGAAGGTACAAAGTTCTTCTGTGCAATTAAGTATCGACTTGAAATGCTGCTCAGGTCGCATCCGCATTTATTTTTTGGTTGTTTTCGTTAATTTCGGATAATTTATTCTAAGCCTCTCTTCATTATTTCATTATTTAAAATTAGTGAAGTTCTAAATTAGAAAACTTTATATTTATAATTTATAACGACATAATAATCAATAAATTATCTTGCAAAATTTTAATGGCCATCCGGGGAATTGCTCGAATAATAGAGTCAAAAATGAACTTCAACCCCCGTCCCCTCGTTAACTTTTCTCGGTAACTAAAATTTAATTAGCGCGGCAGTTACGCTCGAAATTCGCCAACTATTTAAAAACGTCCAATAGTCCTTCATTAAACTACCAAACTCGAGAGAGCGCAAACCCGAAGTGTAACACGTCGCTCGCAACACAGGAAGCTCTCTCTCTCCCAGTAATTATGCAAATGTAACCAAGTAACAGGCCAATTTCAGGCCCTAATAAGGACATCATCAGTTTCTCCGTCTCCCTCTCGCGCGCGCTCGGCTTCCCCGTAATCCGCGCGTCAACGAGGGCCGGGATGTATTCCCGGCTTGTTCTCTCTCTCTCTCTTTCTCTCTCGCGCGAGAGAGCGACGTCGATCGAAATTCGCGCGGTGGCGGCGGCTGCGGAGCGCCGGATATGTAAGGGAGACGCGGCGCGCGAAGCGAGAGAGAGAGAGAGAGAGCGGGTTTCCCGGGCCGGTGATTAAGGTGAAATCGATGCCGGGGCTTATTGGAATGCCGGGGCTCCGCGCAACAGTGTCACCGGCTCCTGATGCCCGTTTATCATGTTCTCCCGCGGGCGCGGGCTTCGATGGCCGCGCGCGGCCTTATTTACCCCGGCCGATGACGATTTTGCGATTTTGCCGGGCGCCCGTGAATTTACGGGGCGGCCGCCGAGTCGTTTTCGTTGGGGTTTCGTGTAAATGAAGTCAAAAAATAATTTACTTGAAAAACCTTTTCAACTCTTTCGATTGAAATGCTGTTTGTGTTATCGGTTTTTTTTTTTTTTTTTTTTTACGGTTTGCATTAGATTTGTTTGAAGAGGATGGTATAACTTTCTCTATGTACAACGAAAACTTGTAAACACAAACTTAAATCTGATACTGCCGACCGGCGAAGCCTTTGTGTATATTGATTTTTATCAAATTTAAAACTGTTTGCCTTAAAAATTTTAATACCGAGCCAACCCATTATTATTTTTTAAGAAATAAAAAATGTTAAACAAGTTTCTTTTCATAATCCAAAAGCCGTCTACTCGATTTAAATTCCATTGCGAGCCTATACCGAAAATTTCTGAATGCACCTGGCAAGCTCAGAGGCGCATAAATTCTTGAGCGCTCTATTTCTTGCCCCTCGGCACGGCGGGTATACACGCACAAACACGCGCGGAGCGCCATCTCCGTCTCTTTGTCCCTCGTCAAGCGGCAAAGCAGTATATAACCCTTTCGCAAGTTGCTGCCCTCCGGAGGCACCAGTCCGCGTCCGCTATTAAGTCGCGACGCGCATGCAGACTTGCGTGACAAACGGCCGGCCTCGACGGCGGCGGCGGCGCGTTTGCACCCAAATCACAAGTACAGGCCTCGCAGGGACGAAAAAGACGTCGTCGTTGCGGGAGAGGAAGTCGAGTACAGAGGCGCGTTTGTAGAGGGCCGATGATCGTGTCGTTTGAAAATTTGGTTAAGTAAATGCGAGATTCACTTGGGCACTTTTTTGCGCTGCGCGCGGCTACTTTCTGGCCGTCTTGTCATTTTTTTTAACGCGCCCGAGAACGATGACGGGAGGAGATTGGATTATCCTATCGAGCGCGTAGGTGTATTAATTTATTACTTCGTGCATGTTTTCGATGCTTTAAAACGGCACTTTTCGCATAATTTTTAGTTAAATAAAAAGAAGGTTGATAAAAGTTACGAAAAGTAATCTCTTTAACTCCACCGTGATTTACTTTGCATTTAAATAAATCTCATAAATCCTGTGTTTTTTTCAACCTGATTAAGGAAGTCTAATTGCAGAGGAAATTAGTTTAATCTTAGAATTCCCTTAAAAAGGCGATCGATCGCCTTTTAACTTTATTGTCCGTGGAGAACACTTAGATAGTGAATTATATTTTCCTGCCCTTAAATCCTGGAGAGTTTGAAATAAGTGGAGAAAGAGCAGAAATTTCCTTGATATATAGAGGGCGCGACAAAATTTATTATTTTAAATGAGAACGAAAAAAATGAAGAAAAAGAGCGCAGCCATCTAATATTAGGTTTCAAGGAATGATAAAAATTTTACGCTGGGAATGTAATTGCAACGTCGGCCAAAGCCAATATAAATCGCGTTGTCGAGCATTTTAGTACATTTATATAAAGATAATAAATAAATAAATAATTAAATTAACAAATCGTTGTACCCTCTCATTATCCCGACTCGAAGAGGCGGAAATCACTAATCACGCGATTATCCAGGCAAGCGCAAAATCCCTCTCGATCGACTGGGCAAAAAAGCCGGCGGCGGAGCCTCTCATCCTCGAATTAGGGGTACGAGAACACTGGGCCGAAAGTTGCGCCGAACTTGCCCCGATTAAACTAACGAGACGCGGCCGCCCTAATGATCGAAGCTCCACCTGCTGCTGCTGCGACTACAAGTCAGCTGTGGGGCTCCGAGCGAGGGTCAAGAACAGAAGGTACGATATCGAACTTTTCCGATGTAAAAAACGTCGGGAGATCTTTGATACTGGGGGACGGTATGTAAAAAGTGTCGTCGGGCGGAGTTTGTTTTTACTGCTGATCTGGTGCCGAAGTTTTGAATCTGAGGAAACTGAAAGTGTGATTGATTGATTGTAGGATAATGGCGAAAGAAATTTGAAACTTTATTAATAACACGTTTTTTTTAATACCTTTCGTACGGAACTTGTTTTCAAATAAGTTTGGTTTATGGTTTGATTCAGGAACTGAAATTGAATTCAGAAAGCGGCTTATTGCAATACTTTTTTAATGAAACGAATATACATATAAATAAGTTTTCAAATTGATATATCTAAAAGCAAAATTATTTGCACAAAACTATTCAAATAGCTATTTTGATTTTAAGCTTTTTCTTCGTATACGTCAGAGTACCTGTGCATCTTGATTCGTAAAAGTGCACATATTAATCTGGAAATAACAATAAATATTGACTTTCATTGTGCAGTTTCGCACTGTTGGTATAATATATCAATTGCAAAAAGAAAATAATCTTTTATTTGATTTCTTGATTTCTTCCTGAGGTTGAAAAATATTCAATCCTGCAAAAATATTTTTCGACGAGTATAAAAAATTCAGTATACATATATCATGCATGAAAGCTATATCCGATTTTAAATCATTGGACTGTACGTTTTTTTTTTTAATATTTTAGTGGTAAATTTTTTTTTATATTAGCTGTTATATATTTTTCAGAATAGAATACATTCACCGATGTATAAATAAATCAACAATACAAAATAATCAATTGGAAAAGTAATTTTGATTCTGTTGTTCTTTGAGCAACAAATGTGTATTTCCTGCTTCTATAAGAAAATGGAAAACACAGATTGAATAATTTCCAAGATCTGACACAGTCTTGAATTATTTCGTCTACGATCCCTTTGTAAATATTTAGTTCCATACCGGAAACGATTAGTTTCTGGATTACTTTGACTATCTAAGATATCCGAACCTAAAAGGTACGTTAGACTTGTTTTATTTATCTAGTGTTCTTCCAATATCTTATAGGATTTACGATAATTAGGCCATTTATTCAAAAGTATAGCGCGGGAATAAATCACGAAACTTTTTCTCCGAATTAATACTAACTTTAATAATTTGTTGAAATTACAAATTTCCGTCAGCAAAATAGAAAAGAGGTCTGCATTAAAGTAAATTAAAGCTAAAAAATAAAAAAGAAAAAAACTTAATTTCTTTTCTAAAAGAAGTATAAATTCCATCCGCTTATTTTGCGCACCCCATTAAAGAAAATGATTTACTGGGTCAAATGCTTTCCATTCCTTCCACTCTCCCGATAAAAAGCGCGCAGTGCGCGACTGTCCTCAACGTCAAAACTTGCACTCAATGCTCTCGGCCGCAGAAATTAAAAGGCTCTCGAGAGAAAATGGACTTTAGGCGCGAACGTCGCCGCTCCTCCGCGGTAAATACTTGAAACGCGCCTCGCTCAAAGGGGGGGAGGCAGCGACGATAAACCAAACTGCCGGCAAATTGCCGTCTTTTTCCGATCCATTGGAGTCGCCGCTCGTTTTCATTCAAATTGGAGCTAAGTGCCGCGCTCGCCGCGCGGATCGGGAGGATAATTGAATTTTAAAGAGTGCGCGAGCCTCGGTCGCGGCCGGCTGGCGCTAAATAATTTACGCCCGAGGATCGGCCGCGCGGGGCTGATTGTGTTACCGAAATTCCTGGGCGGGGCTTATTTATGGAGAGAGCTCGCAGCAGCAGCGGCGCGCGCGCGGTTTCGGGGGCTTTTGTACAAATGAAACGCGCGGCTGGAATTTACAGCGGCGCGCGGTCTTGCTGCTCGCGACTGCCGCGCGAAAGGCAATTGAATGATTTACGGAGAGAGGTAGGAGGGGAGAGGGAGAGTCGCCGCTATCGAATTGTTCATATTTCGAGGGGCGGGAATTGATGACTTTTTAATGCCTTTGTTGGGAAGTAAGTGAAATGAATATTTGACTTGTTCGGGGGGGAGGGTTATTTTATTCGTTTTCTATTTTGTGGCCGTTTTTTACTTTGTTTCTAAATTGAAAATTTTATTAGGGGTTTAGGTAACGCGTCGAAGCTGCAATTAAAAGAATTAATCTCCTAAATTATTTAGGAACTGGGAATGGGACAATTTCTCTTTAATGTGTTTGCGCAGCCAATTAATGTATGCAGCACTTTTGAGGAGCCCAGAGTAGCAGGACAATGATTTACATAATTTCAGATTGAAAGGATAAAGTAGCGGCACAAAGAACCTTCAAAAAAGATGACAAGCTTTTCAAAAGTATTGGAAAAGTTTGATTAAAGATTCAAGCGCGGGGCTTTTTTGCATTGCACTTGAAAAACGATCGTTATTTTGAGGCCAGTGACTTATTTATTTAACTTGAATTATGTTGAATAATTCACTGGGTTTTAATAAGCAGCTTTAAATACGGCATACGATAGCATCATAAGGTGGTTCTAGAATATTCTTATTAAAATGAGGCGGAATTAATGATTGAGAAGCTTCCTTAGCGACTAGCCTTGAATCCTTAAGCAGATCTGCCTTCTCCGCTGTAAAGTCTAGCTTTTTCATTTTCTGCAATCTTGATCTACTTCTTAGACGTATATCGTGCATGAAGAGAGAATTTCTCATTACAGATGACGGAAAAAATCAGTTTTTTTTTTACAAAACTAAATATCGAATTAATTATAATCGATTGCTTTAATTAAATTCTATTAAAAATTCTATTAAAGGGGCATTCGGGTGGAATGTGTGACTGAAATTTTTGCTTCGATCTGCAGCCTGAACCGCCTCGAGGATTTTGGCTTAATTGATATGATTTTGGACTAAAAAGTTATATATAGATATGAAAAATATTTGAGTAAATAATTTTTAAAATTCAAACTACCTAAATTTCTCAAAATTGAGTGTTACAATTTATTTACTGAAATAATTTTAATATATTCATATTTTCATTCTAAAATTACGTAAAAAAAAACTAATAATTTAAGCCCACAATTATGTTTAAACCCATCAAGCGGTTTAAGCTGCAGATTACGGTAATCAATAGTTTGTCATTCCAATATCCAAGTATTGCTTATTAAAGATTTCTAGGCTCGTTTTCTGCTGTTACAAGGTTTTATTTTTATTGCAAATGTTCAGTATTATTTTTTAAAAGTATTGGACCTCTTTAAAAATGGATACAATTTGAAATATCTGTATTAAATGAATAATGCTTACCTCGATATTGTACTCATTTCTGAAAGGGATCAATTGAATTCTGCGAAACGCGAAAGCCATTCAAGCTTTTCATATATGCATACTACAATCCTATCAGTTATAATGTAATAATCTAAGTTTTAATAAACGAAAATCAGTAGTCATAATTTATATAAATTTATTCCTTTGCTTTCATATTCAATTTTTTCGATCGCAATTTATAATTTAATCGCGCGCGCTACATTTAGCCAGAAAATCACGAAGTAACGTTCACCAGGACTGACCCAATTTTCCACGGTAAAGAATTCAAGCAATTCGACGCCTCGCAAGCTTCATCCATTCTCCGCGGTTCGTTACAAAAACACAACCATAAACATAAACAAGCTCCTCATCTCTAAAAGCAGCATCCACCCGATGCGGTGTCCCCTAATCTACGCGAGATTAATACAACCGCACGGGCGATTTCGCGCAGAAAAGTAGCGGTTCGTTCCTCGGGCTGCACGGCATTCCGGGGGGAGAAGAATTCAATTCCCTTATCGCGCACAAATCGGCCGCATTCAGGGGCTCCGGACCGCTTCGCACTTCGACCGGCCATAAACCAAACGGGGGAGTCCCCGAAAGGCGATCGCATAAAAAAAAAAGGAAGAGGGCGCGCGCGCGCGCGCTCGCTTCATCCTCGGCTGCGTGCCAGATAAAGCCTAACGGAGCGTTGCGCGTCGTTACGATGAGAGGATCAGGCTAAATGCGCGTGCCGTCGAGCAAGAGGGGCTCCCGACCTTCCTGGGGGATATATATGTACTCCTTTTTGTCGACCCGGATTTTATCGGATTGCGCGTTTGCGTCCCTTAAAGGCGGGCTCCTATACCGCCTTCTTTGGTAAATCGGCTCGAGTGTATTGGGCCACTGTATGGAGTGGGTATAGCGAGATTGTCGACGATACGATCCGGCGACTGGGACGGAGGTCCGCGCGAGATCGGATCGAAGATATATATAATGCTGGCTTTATACGACTTCTTTTTTTTTTCGCCACGTGCCTGATTTTTCTTTTCGCTTCCTCGTAGAGAGAGAGAGAGCTTTACGAGAGGGACAAAAATTGATATAACGTCGCATATCAGCGTTTCGCGCCGTCGAAATCGATCAAAGTGGGTTGTATTATTAGAATTATTCGACGCCGAGACCGTTATCTGCATTTACTCGCAGTTTGCGCGACTCTAATAGCGATTTCGATAGACGTTTAGAAAAACATCGTTCTGTGTCAATCTCGAATGGATTGCTTATACAAATGGAAGATTTCGTAGTATTGAAAAAAAAACTATAATATTTCAATAAATGAAAATATATTATGGTCAAAATAGCACGAGATTTAAAATCGCAAGTGATTCATGAATAAATTTAAAGTATTACCAATAATAACGAAATCAATTTTTATAGAATTAGACTTTACTTCGAAATATACGTTTCAAAAGTTTTGATATTTGCAATTTATTGAACTACTGTCAATGTAACGACATCGACAACCTAATACTGTCTTTACTCAATGTAGCGTTGTGAGCGAGTAACGAACAACAAGAGTTTCATTTTTTTAATTAACTCAAAGAAAAAGCCCGATATCAATGCTTATTATAAAACTTGGAATTTTAATTTAAACATTAATTCCATATAGAACACTTTTTAAGTATTATAATTATAACAATATTACAATATTTAATTTTCACTGACTCAAAAGAACAATAATTCCATAATTAACGCGTAATTTCAAATAATAATGATCCCCCAAGCGTCAGGTTCGCCGTGGAAAAACTTTTCGAGGGCTACTTTTCAAAGTTCCCGAGGTAGAACCCGAGATAATTCAATCCTCTAAGCTCGCAGATCCCGGAGCCGGGAAATTAGGATGAATTTTAAAAGATTATCCCTCGGTAATTCCTTTCCCCGATGGGTCGAAGCGCTCTCGAACGCGTCCCCTCCTCCCTCTCCTTACTCTCGCAAGGAAGCGAATCTCCGGGTGAGCTTATACACGTCGCTGTATCGATTGCGCGGCGGCCGAGGCTACACATTGCAATTGTCCCGTGGACGGCTGAGCGCGCGCTCGGCACACGCATAATGTAACAACGCGGCCGGGGGAAGAGAGAGGAATACACGCGGAGAATCACTCGGGGGCTTAAAGCGTTAGTCCCTGCTAAGGGGACAAGATATCCCAACGATCTGCAGCGTGATTCAGGGCTAACTCGTGCGGCTTTCCGTACGATTGAATTTGAATTTGATATTCGAGGAGCGCGCGGAGGGCGTTATTGGGCGTGTTTTTTTCTTTCAATTTCCTAAATTGAAGCGTGTTAGAGTCGTTTGCGGGAGGGAGACTTTTTTACGGGAACTCTGAAGGCGTTGTCGGTGGCATTCCTAATTAGCGATATTACGCTGTTAATGTAACGCTGGATGTTTATTCCACGGAGCGTTGAGCGTTTTGTTTTGTTCTGTAAAATGATTGGGTTGAATTCTGAATGCTTATTTGAATTATCTTAACAATTAATATTAGCTTACAATTTTTCATTTTTTTTTATTAGATACGTATACATACATATCTAATCATTGTATTGTTTTTGTAATTTTCTGTTTAGAGCCCGCAAAATTCTTTTATCACGACTAAATTATTTTCATGCCTTGATACTAATGAAACTTGGTTTCATTACAATGGAAATTTTTTTAACTTTGAAGTATGCACATAATAAGATTACTTTTACAACGTTATACTTTCACGATTGAAGAGAATTTATAGTATGACTCACAACTCACGTTGTCGAAGGATTTTTCAGTTTCAGTACTAGTTTTAAACGTGGCTGACCGACATTTGTCAAAGTTATTTTAGAAGTACATGAATTACAATTTCATACGCATCTATATATATTGCTAGTAGTTTCTTATTTAAATCATACTGTAGTGATAATAGAAAAACTTTATAACAAAAATTTTTAAATACATTCATAATAATTGATTACGCAGTGACAAGACTGCCAAAGTATCCTAAAATACAAAAACATTGGAAAAACAAGTAAGCAGGGATCAGCATTTGTCAAAGACTTCCTGTCATCCAACTCAAACAAGGGTCCAGAGCCTCCAAGTTCAAACATCGCAAAACAAAAAATCTCCCTTCATCCTGTCCGTACATTTGTACCAGCACTCCGCCCGACAAGCCGTTCCTTTCAAACGAAATTGCCACTCCGCAGATTGGCAAATTTTTCCAAAAAAAAAAAAAAAACCGGCGTTCGTTCACCCACTTACAACGTTTGCTTCTTTTCCGTAGCGGCGTGCCAATCAAGCTCTTGCGAAGCCGTTATACAAATGTTTTGTTTGCACACTGAAAAGTTGAGCCGGCGATGGTGGAGTCGTGAGTTGGAAGTTGTTTCTGATGTTGTCTCACCATTTTCGTGGGTCTAATTTCGCTGCGAGCGCTACTTGGTATTCTTTTCAGGCTGTTTTGCTTTGAAAGTGAGATTTTTTTTTGTTGCCAATGCCTTCGTGCATCGTTTGGAAGAGTTTTCTACTATTTAAAGTAGATTCAGTAATAAACTTGTTATTTAATTCTTCTGAAGAATTTCTGGGCCGAAAATTTAGCTTATAAAAAAAAAATAAAAATATAAATTTAGCGCAATAACGAATTACTATTTTTCAAAACGTACGCACTTTGTTCGAAAATCGAGCTTTTGGAAAAGGTAATCGAGTCGATTCGAAAAGAAAAATGTGCAAAGTAAAAAAAAGAAGTGTAAAAGTAAGTAAGTTTATCAACGGTTACAGTATTACGAGAATTGATCTTTCGCTTCCCAAAAACAGACTAAGGAAGAATAAATTAAACGCCAAAGTCAAACGCAGTGACAGTTGTTATTGCTCTCCCTTCCGCGCTTTGTTTCAATTTCTCTAGCTTTCCTCGGCTTTTAACCTTGTCTTCCGGCACTTTCTTTGTGTCCCCCTCCACAGCTCAATCTCTTTAACTTCCCTCCTTCGCCTCTTTCCGCCTCTCGACCGTCCTTCTCTCCCTCCCCCCCTTTGCTTACGAGCCGCCTTTTTCCTCTTTGTCTAAATCAAAAATCTCCTCTCAAACTTTCCGCCGTCACTTTCCCTCTAAATCAAAATATCCTTTTATCTTCCCCATTCTTGTTTTTCACTCTCCCCCCCGACGAAAGTTGGGCTTTCTTTCGGCCGGGATCGTTTACTCAGCTTCTGCGAGCGAAAGAAATTGGCTCGAAAGCTTTTTCCTTTTCTCTCCCCGAGACGGCCGACGTCTCTCTCTCTCTCTCTCTCTCTTGCCTTGAGAAACGAGGAAAATCAATCGCACGCGGCTTGAAATTCGCCGAGAAAATGATAATGCGATCGGAACGACGTCAAGAGTCGAGATACGCTCTCCTGCGTGTATTCTCCCGTGTAGGCGACGAGCGTGCATGACGGCTCGGGGATGATTTTTCCTCAGAAATGTACGAAGCTGGAAAAACACCAATCGAGTTTGCGAGATGGAAAATTTTCCGGGAACGAATGCAAGCTCCCGGAGGAGGAGAACGAGAGGAGGCGGCAGGGGAGAGAGATGATGCAAGTAGGGGCTCGCAAATGAGACGAGAGATTGAAAAATGAAAATTTAAGAGTTTAAGTGCGCACCTTGTTTGTTAGAAGGACGATCCGTTTCTGATTCGTAGAAACGATTGCGCCGGCTGCTTTTCAGATTTAATAATCTCGGTTGCAAAATAGATTTTCAGGGAAATGCTAACGCTTCTGTAATTTATTGAATTCTAAGGAACAATTTGTCGGCGATACTTAATTTTATTGCAAATTCGTCGAATATTTTTTGAAACGTTTAACTTTTACAATTTTTCCGAATGGAAGCCTTAAAATACTGGCAAGGAGAGCCTCGCATGCTTGTCACGTATTTTGTTGTAACTTTGGGATCTGTTTTCTAGCGTAAAAATGGGAAAGTTACGTTGATTCGGTTTAACGTCAATCGAACTTACAACAAAATTCATGATTCAAATGTGTGAAAGTCCTACTCGTAAGTTGATTATATTTTTCTCGAATATTCTACGAAGCGAAGTATTTAAATATTGATAAAATTTCAAAATTACAATAGATTTTTATTTCTAATTTTAACTTTACATTTGCGCACAAATATTAAGCGTGAAGGTGAGGTTCAAACATGGAAATGCTATTTCAAATTTAATTGAAACGGAACACATTTATACTAAAAGTTTATTACACAGTCATTATAGAATCTTGTTCGCAATATACAGAATAATCATTTTCAGTAGGCGTTGTAAAATCATTGTAAAATATAAAATAATCGTAAAGCCAATAATTATGAATTATCATAACATTAATACACTATTTTTCTCTAGACTTTGTAACAAATTCATAAAATTTCATTATGCGGATCAATTGCCAAACGTATTCGTACTCCCCGACAGTTCGAAATTTTCAGAGGGACTTTAAAAAAAAAAAAAATGCCGGATCGTTCGGTCACGAGGATCGAGTCTATATGTCCGGGTTATACTAGAAGATCAGAGATCACGTATGAGCTTAATCTATAGTCAACTTTGGTAAGTACCATGATTGCGCTTGGCGCACGAGAGGTGAAAAGGTTGGTTACCGCGGGTCTCACTCGAGAGCCTCGCACAACTTCGAGCGGGAGGAGTTATCGGGGTATATTCGGTGGCTCTCGATCTGTAAAAGCAAAGGGGACGTCGATTTGGACTTTGAATTTCGAGTCGACGCTGATCGAAAGCAGCACTACTGTGCCTGAAATATATATTATCGGCGTATTCGGGAGCATACATAAAATACATAAATAACGATATAACAGAAGATCATTAAAAAGTTCGAGAAGAAAATATAATTAATATATTTATAACGCTTTCCACCCACTGTTTGCATTATCGTTTCATGAATTCGAAGAGAGAGATGACGATGTATTACCTTCGTCGTACCGACAGCGACGCGCGAAATTCCGGAAATATTTGTAGGTCAGCATCCCGAATCCCGAAGATCTCGGCGAGCCCTTTACGTCACATTCGAGTAATATCATCAGCGCGTTATCACTGTATCACTCGGCGGGTCGCACGCTCTCTCTCTCTCTCTCTCTCGCTTTATGAATAAAACAACACGAGCCCGAAAAATATACACAAGAGTTAACTTAGCAGAAAGCCCCGGGACGACTGAAAATTAAGAGAAAGTCAAAAGACAGAGAGAGCGAGGGAAAAAAAATAGGGAGACGAAACTATTTCGTCTCCTCGTGGGCGAAATCGCCAGGGAGAGGCAGAAGAGAGAGACAGAGAAAGGAGGAATTTCACGAGTAGCCTCTCAGTCGGCCGACGCCGTCGTCTCGTCCTCGGTAAATCAAAGGGCTTATTTCCATAAATGCCTCGCGCGCCTCGGATGGTCGGGGCTATTTCAAAGACAAATTCGTGAGGGAGCGACGGAGACAGAGGGATTTCACTCTCTCTCTCTTTTTCGCTCGCTCCGAGGGCTTTTATTACTCGGGAGGAAAAAGCGAGATGGGATGTAAAGGAATTCATTTGTGAAGCATGAATTCCGGGGGGCTTTTTTTCTTTGCGGCATGATTGATTGCCGCGGTTGGGCCTGTTGTTTTGTGGCATTTTGAGGATTCAAAAAGTTCCACTGGCGATAAAACCAATATCCGTAAAAAAAATTTTGATTCAAGCCATTAGCAAAGAGCAATTATGCTGATGAACAGAAATTTAAGTGAAACGTATCAATATGTAATCGTACTTTTAGGTTTTTTTCCTAACTGATACTTAATGTATACATTTTATGCTGAAATTTAAAAGAAAATAGTTACGTTTACCTTTCGGAAGAAAGTTAAAATTTGTTTCAACATTTTGCAACTGGCCTTAAAATTTGTCTTAATTCCTTTTAGCCTATTAACTTTTAGTTTCAGATAAAATTGTTAAAATAAATTATCTTTTTTTATGTTTTAGGTAAGAAAAGCAACGCGACTCTTCACGATATTTTTATTTCATGTAAGTTTAAAGAAATAATTATATTTTACTAACATAAGAGTGCCTGTATTTATTATAATCAAAATGAGAATCATGATTAATATCTAATTATTATTCTGCAGTAAAAAAAAGCCTTTACGTACATGCATTTCTTTATCGGGGCTTATGGAGTCCGTCGTGTTAATTTACTATAACGACCTCTATTTCCCCCTTAGTCCGGACTCCATAATCCTAAGGCTCATTTGTTGATTTAAGGGAAAAGATTCCACGAAAAATATCTTACATTCTATTTTATATTAATATACATATAATTAAAATACATACAATAATTTACAAAGTTGCTCTTGGATTGTTTGTGCCCTACTTCAAATTCAGCCTTAATACGGCTCATCACATGTCGACTATCAATTCATCTCACCTATCTGCCGAATGTTAAAATGCATTCTCTCTTGATGAATTTCCGCGAGGACAGAGGCATAATATAATTCATTTATATTTATAATAATTCTAACATTTATTTTAATAATTATTTCAATACTAAAATATTTTTACTACCAAAGTGGTTTTCGACAAAACCGATCCACAACCGACTGCTTAGTAGCCCTCGAAACTAATATATTAGATGCC
>JAWWML010011999.1:0-27966 GCA_035047165.1 Ormyrus rosae | reverse complement strand
GAAAAAATACATAAAAAACACTTGGGTGGAGTCATGGACCTCCATCGGCCACAAAACCCCTTCTGCTCCCGCACTAATTGAACGACGACGACGACGACGACGACGACGGGGCAACCTTTCAAATATCCTTTCGTTTCCCGTGCACTTGTTTTTACCAGCGGCGCCTATGCGCCATCAATCACTGTCCGCGTCGAGTTTTCCATCGCGAAATAATCGCCGCCTTCGCGCGCGAATCCAATAAAAAAAAAAAAGAGGGAAGCCTTAACGGTAAAACTGTTCGAATTCATCATTATCGCGGAGCTCGGCAGCAGCATCCTTTCGAAAATCCGCCCGGCAACGGCGGGACGACTTCATCCTGGCGCCTGCCGGCCAACAAGAGGTAAAAGAGCCTCGAAGAGAGAGACAGAGAGAGAGAGAGAGAGAGAGAGAGATGCCAGAGTGCGCGGCCGAGTCCTTGCCAGGAATTCCGCGGCGGCGACGACCGATAATCATCGTCTCTCTCGACTCGGCGCCGATAACGTTTTGCGCTCGTTGCGCCGCCGCCGAGATAAAGAAGGAGGAGCGGGCGAGGAGAGAGAGGCACAGGAGAAAGAACAGGAGAGGCTAATAGGTAAGGACTGGCCCGTAGTTAGCATTGCCGACATTAACTTCCCATTAACCGAGTCCAGCCATTACAACCCGAGCCGAGGAAGAGGCGCCAGGAGTATAGTAATCGGGGGGCCTTATTTTCTATTTATAAACCGGCAGGACCGCTCTCTCTCTCCGCCTCTCCCCCTCGGCAGGTTGCCGCCGCCGTTGCTGCCGTCTTCGCTGCCTTTATAATACAGCGAGAGGAGCTCCTTCTTCTGCCTCGAACCTTCTGGCTAGCCGCAACGTCATCCTGTCGCCTTTTTTCTCGCTCCCTTGGTCTAGTTCTTCGTCGTTCGATCCGAGCACTTTTTCCTCCTTCCCCCCGGAGTCATAGACTCGCAGCCAACTTTTTATGCCGAACCGCGGGTATATAAATAGCTCCTCCGGCCGGGGGCATTTTTCTGGGGTGCGCCGTGCCGCGGGAGCTCGGATTACCACCTGCTGGACGGACTCTCTCGGAGCGACTCGCTACGCGCGCGGAGGACGATGGAATTCATTGCGAGGGAAAAATTTCGGCGGCTGGTTTTCGAGGTGATATCCGATGCTTTTTGGGGGCGATGTGTGGGCTGACGCGGCTGAAAGGGACGTCGGGGCTGGGAAAAATTAATGTCATCGAGTAAAAGGCTGAAGTCTGCTTTCTTTGTATGAGATCTAGCACGTCGCACACACACACAGGTGAGGTGACGTCCACGTTCCAGGACTTTGGCGACCTTTTTAACACTGCGGCAGAACTGTATTACGTAGGAAATCACTGCCGCAAGGAGAAAAGTTTTCTAGTAAAAATTACAATAGTGCATTTTAATTTGATCACAGACTGTAAAAATCTAAAAAATTATCATAGTTTCTAGTAAATATTGCGCGGTCAATGATAAATTTTCATACTTAGACTTGCAAAATTTACTAGGAATATGGTAATTTTTTAGATTTTTACAGTCTGTGATGAAATTAAAATGCACTATTGTAATTTTTACGAGAAAATTTTTCTCCGTGCGGTTGCATAAGATTCAACGTTCATCTCTGCTAAATTAGTTTGTCACTCTATTGATCTTTCTCGTTATTAATAAAGACGATTTTTAAAAGCCAATCGCGGAAAAAGTAGCCATTACGCTAAAAAAAAATTGATGAAGTGCGTCGTAAATTCTTCGCGAATGAGCAACGTGATTTATGCATTAAGTTAACATTATTGTTACCTCGTAAATCCGTTAGTTTGATTACGAGATAAAAAAATCTCGGAATGACGCTCGCCCCAAAGTTCAGGGTTATTTTAGGGTACTTTTATATGAAAATCGTTTTATTACGTTCGTTAAAAAGAACAAATTAACGACGAATAACTCATCTAATGAAACGGCTCGCAAATTGCAATTAAAACAATTAGTCGCGAGAATCGAATGTAACCTTTTGCGGCATATTAAAAATATACAGTTTCGCGAATCCGAAAAAAAATCCGTAATACAGTTACGCAGCTGGGCGCGGATTCGGTGTATACAATTTTAACAGTTAAACAGCCGTTTTCGTAACTGTACATCGACGAATCTATGCAAAATACCGCGGCGGCCTCCTGGATATCTTATTAAATCGGTAGAACACGAATTCTCAGCGAATCCCCCCCGGCCCAAAAGGACGAAGCCGATCAGCCGACGTCCAAAGAGAGCGGACGAAGTTGAATAAGCCCATCCGTTATCGTCGTGTCGATTGAGAGCAGCCCAAAAAGAAAAAAGGACGATCGTCTCGCGGGAAGGCTCAACAGGATACCGGTCAGGCCCCTTCTTCTCCCCCCTCTTCCCCTCTCTCCTCCGTATCTACGGTAACATCTACCTTCGACGCCACTCACGCATCCGTAGATAATAGCCAAGATCTATAAATAGAGGCTCTCTCCGCGCGAGCCTTAAAGGAGCAGCAGAAGAAGCAGCAGCCGATGCACGCGAGTGCATCTCCGTCCTTAGCGGGGAGAGAGAGAGAGAGAGAGAGAGAAAAAGAGGACCGAGGAGGATGCCGCGCGCGCGCGTGTGACGACGTCTTCTTGCGCCGAGAAAAAGGAACGAAGGAGTTTAACGTAACGACGGCGACAGGGGACTTAGGCCATTCTATTTTCCCGTATATAGACGAGAGCGGATTTCAATCGAGATTCCCCTGCCTCTTCTTTTCTTGTTCTTGCTGCCTGACTGCTTGACTGCCTGCCTGCCTGCCCGCCGCCGCTTCTTCTTCTTCTTCTCCGTGCCGCTCTCCGCATGAATTCGCCATTTTTATACGGTGCTTAAGGTTAAAGACAAGCGGGCAAAGGGACGGAGGGGCTATTTCTGGAACTCTCAACGAGGATCAAAGGAGGAGCTTGCGCACTTGCACTTTCGCGGTTGCCGGGGGAAGGGGAGCCGACGGAATTAAATAAAGAGCCTGGTTTTATGAAGATTCGCTGAAGATGCTAAAAAAAACCGATCGCTCTCTCTCTCTCTCTCTCTCTCTCTCGCGACTCTTCCTTTTTGCGCGAGCGAATTTCGGCCGGACTGGACTTCGCAAGTAGTCTTCAAACCTCCTCTCTTTATTCTTGTTGTCTCGCTTTTTTTCTTTCGCCATCGGATCGGAAGGCGATTATACGCTCCTCCGGAGGAGGATTTAAAGTTTGAAGTCAAGCGATTAACAAGATTTAGCGGGGTTCGCCGAATTTCGGCAGTAAACTTTTTCAGGATCGGGCCGACTTGTACAAAAGTCTTGCTCGTTCGAGCAACTTTTTTGTTTTTCAAACGTCCGCTCAAAATCGGCTATTCGGCCGCCTAAGGATTTCTTGGAATTTGAACATAAATTTTTGAAGTTAAGCGAATCCCCAGGCAGTCGTATGTTCCTGCAGCGAATTTCGAATTCGGACGTAAACTACTTTGAAGTCGGTAATTGGACGAAAAAATATTCACGGGAAAACTTTTTCTGGGGCAGAGAGCGCTGGCAAATAAGTTTTGTTTTCGATAAAGTTACTCGAAAAGTTTTATCGGTAAAAGATTTTATATAAAAATACGTTATATACTTAAAAAATCAGAAGCACTTGAAGCGAGACGAAGGGCTTAAGAAATCAATAACTTTCTTACACAGTTGTAACATCTATGTTGCTTAAAAGCTTATGAAGGCTGGACCATTATAATGGTCGGGATTATGGAATAATAAATGTCGTTCTAAATTTTACGCTTTAGACGCTGAACCGTGTAAACAAGCTTTAAACCCTAAATGTAGATATATTTTGCGTTTAAAACCGTAGGGAAAATTCAAGCAGTACCTATAATTAACGAAACTTTCGAAGCTAAAAATACACAAAGTGCGTTATCACTGATCCTCAACTAATTGTCCCAACTCTTCGGAAAAAAAATCAAATTCCAAAAGCAATAATCGCCAATCCCGGATGAAATAATCCTCGGGCTCGGTCAGCCCCTCCGCCAAAAAAAAAAATCCTCTGCCGTTAATAATAGCCTCGGCCGTTAACAATATACCATCCGCGGATATAAATTTTTCCCCGGCTAAAATTTTTCCAAATCCCCCCCACCCCCCTCTCTCCCCGCGCATCGTTCGCCTCCCGGCGTCTTTCCTGCTCCGCGCGTCGGCGCTGTCTATTTTTCATTATCTCGGCGCGCGCGAGCTCGCCGTATATCACCTCGCCGGGGCGAGGAAAAATTATTGCCCGGCTTAGGAGAGAGAGAGAGAGAGAGAGAGAGCCCGAGGCGATCGGAGTTAAAGACGTACCCGGAGGTGTACAGCGGGTTGCGCGATTCAGAGTCAGGACACTCGAAGGCAGGTGTCGTTCCTACTGTCTCTGCGGGCGCGTGGAATGTGCGGGGGCGCTCGGAGTGGTAGATTTCCATTGTTTTTTTGGTTTTTTTTTCGGGCGATCGCGGCGTTATGCTAATTTTCGAGCTCGATCGGACGCGTCTTTGGCTAATGTGTGGCCCGCCGCGGAGAATCCGTGGGCCGCTATAACAATGATATACTGCATGCCCGAGAGTTTTCGCATTAGCCTTTTAGAGTTTAATTTACTGCGCTGTAAATAACGCTTTACCTAAAAGTGTACGAGGGACTATATACCGGTGCATCATCTTTCGGATATTTATCGACGACGGGGTCGAGATATTTATACGTAAAATCGAATGTTTTCCTTGTAAATAGATGTAAGTATTTAATAAATTTGTTTAGATTTTTGTATTGGGCTGAGTGGAAGATTGTTTGCTAGACGATTCTTGCGATGCTTTGAATACTTGGAAAATAGTACAGTAATGGAAAAGTGTTGGTCCGTAGATAATACCTCAAAATTCAACAATCATTCTTTGCGGTCCTTATTTACAAATTCTCAAAAATATTAAAAAGCTAAAATTGATTTTATGATAGAAAAAAGACTGATTGCGAGGACACAAAAGAATATTATTAGAATACAACGGACGTTGAAACAAATGAATAATTGGTTCCAAGACGAATGGAGTAATAATTACATAAAAACGTGCATTCCCGTCACTTGACGCAGTCGAACGACTTTTACTTAACAAGCCTATTTGCGCTCGTATTTACGCGCTTTTCATTAAAGTTGTTATCGCACATTGATGCGCATGGAAAAAAAAATTAATTAACTGCGATCATCATTCTTTTTTAATACGAAATTCTTAACGCATTGCTGCATAAATTAATAAACTGCCGCTATATATACCCATCAATCATCGCGCACGAAATAAATTCGCTTTACCGATAGAAATTTACCGTCTCCTCGTCGATTAATAAGGTGGCACGCAAACGCTTCATCGAGTCCCCAAAACAATGACAAAGAAAGCCTCCCTTTTACGACAAAATCACGAGACACTGAAACGAACGAAGCGCCGAAGCGATATAACCGCCCTTAAGTTCGCGACCGTAAACGTCGCGAAATCAGCGCCTGCCAAAAAACGTGCCGACAAAGTACACCCAACGACCACCACCCCACAGCCATTATTTCTCATTTAAATCTCGGCGCGTCGACGTTAACGGGGCGGAATATCAAGCTCTCCCTCTCGCCCCGTCAGCGACAGTCGAACGGCGCTCGGACATTACTCCGTTTTATAGAGCCGTCCTCGGACCGGAGGCCAGCGCCAGGTGGCTCGTTGCGCTTTCTTCTTCTTTTGCGGTGTGCGCAGCCTCCTCCCGGCGTATATTCTCTCTCCTCCTGCGCCGGGCGTCGACGTCTCTCTGCCTGTATATAGGGATATGCGACACACGAGTCGAGGTGAAAAACTCGAACCAGCCGCCTCTCCTCTCCTCTCTCATCTCCAGCGCTTCGCCCTTTCTTCTACGCGTTTTCTATATGCTTTTCTGATTCGTCGATCGCCGCCGGAGGGAGAGGGAGCTTAGCGCTCATCCTCGATGACGGGTCATCGCTTAGAAAAATCTGACGCGTCCGGCTATCCTGTACACATTGTGTGCGATCCTGTCGCCAGTAATGGATTCTCCGACTGGAAGAGCTGCGGCTTTGTATTTCCCTTTGCCGTCGCTGTTACTTTGTAGGGCGAAGCGCGCGGGGCTTTTTATCCTTTTTCGTCCTTTATGGAATTTCGCGCGCTTTGTGCGCCCCCGAACGTTAAATTCTGCATCTTTCCAGCGAGAGAGAGGCGTATATTATTTTGGAACTTTTGAGAATGAAGCTCTCTCTGCCCGGCCGCGTTCGGGAATTCACAATAGAAAATATCCATTATAGATTATACGTACGCGCGCGCTGTAATCCCTTTTCGAATTCATATTACACGCATCGATCCTCGCTCTCTCCGCGGGTACATTGTTATGAATTTTGATACGCCGAGAGAGGCAGTAAATTTGAAATAGCCGACCTGAATTCCCGCCACGTTTCATCGGGAGAGAGATCAAATATTAAACGGAATTCACCATTTTGTAATCCGATATTAAAGTAATTCCGTCGACGTAACGTCAATGGGAGGATAAATCGAGCTGGACGGTTTGAAAAGAAAAAAAAGTTTCCCTCGGAAACGCCGCACCAGTCCTATAAATCCAGGCGCCTTTTTTGTTTAATGCCAGGAGAAATTACGCGGATGCATAAAGCACGATCGCGAAATGATCCCCCTGGCGGAGGCTGCGGCTCTCTCTCCCGGAGTCAAGGAACCTCGGCGTGCAGAAATCAGCCGGGGAAAAAAAAAAGAACGGCCGGGGGATTTTACGCGCCTCGTCAAGAACTCGATTTTATTAATCAATAAAATCCTATTTATAGCCTCTCGGCGCATCGGCACGGCGCGCATCCGGCGAGAGGAAGCTCGCCGATCTCGAGTAGAAAAAAAAAAGAAGAAGGGCCGCGCGCGGGAGCTTTTTTTCGCGCGGCAGCGTCGTATGAAGAAATTATCCCGTAAAATACGATCGGCCAGCCACCACGAGCAAGTAGAAAAGTGAGTCTAATCAGCGGCGCCAGCAGGCTGCTGCAGGCGCTCCACGCGTCGCCGGCCGTTCCTTTTCTTTGGGTTGCGCGCGCGGCGGCACCTGCTCTCTCGCTTCGCGATTCCGGGCGCACGTCGATCTAGATTATCGGGGAAGCGAGCGAGGACGAGAGCGGCTAATTATAGATGGGAGTCGAGAGGCGGATTAAGGCGCGCAAGGCTTAGATCGTGCCAGGGCAGGATGTCGTTGTCGAATGAGAAACGGTCGGAAATGTTATGCGGTTTTCTTTTCGGAAAAGCTCGCGATTATACAGTGCCTCACCTCCTTGGAAGTCGGATTTTCGTAGGATGCTAATTTGGTGGAAGGTGCTGCGCTCTGGTTTCAATTGAATAGAATTTGAAATGTTTTGATGCTTGAAAAGACCCTCAACCTGTTAAATTGTCAATGAATTGAATTTTGATGAATACTGTGTAACCAGAGTTTAAGAAATATAAAGGTTTCAAAATGATCTTTGACGTTTAATAAAAAAAAGTATTCTTGCTTATTCATATAACGATTTATTTTAGCATTTTTCCTTTGGAGAAAACTTTTAAACGCTTAAAAATAATTTTTTAAATTATTTAAAGTAGAGAAATCACTGGCGCTTTGCAGATTTTACTTTGAATTAATAATTAACCAACTAATTGACAGCAGAAATTTTTGAATTAAAGGTGACAGTATTAATCTGCATGCTGTTTAAGATAGAAATGCGTATTTAATCATATGCAGATCGATAGGACTTAACGTAAATGCTCGCCTTTAATCTGATCAGATATCAATCGTACTTCATTTTCAATTTATTTTATTGAACTCATTTGCCATTTAAAGGAGAATATTGAGATTAAAAGTTTCGATAATTTTAAAGGGTATTACAATTTCCTACTTTGATTGCACAAATATAATCGATGAAAAAAATGCCTTTTCATTTACCAATCTCATTATTTGTTTCACTTGAAATTTCAACAATGTATTATGCTTTTAATTTGAATATTGATGCTTGCCAGCGTAATCGTTACATATTTGAACACGTAACAATAACTTGCAACGATAATTCAAACGCAAAGTATTTTCAGAATTGCTTCACCGTATTAGATCAAATAGATTTATCGAATAAATCAATTTTATTCTTATAATGAAACCACGGTTGAGTCTTTTAAACAAATACAAGTCCACTTCATTGTTCGAGTGCATCGCAACGGTCAAAAATACCCCATTAAACCTAATCTCAGTGTTTAAAAACATGATCGCCTCCGTCCCCCCACTTATCCAGTAAGTGCGAATGACAGCATAAACACAGCGGCCACAAACAGCCAACACGAAAATCGCTCTGCAGGCGTATACACAGTAGGCTCTCCTCCGCTCTGCCCGGCTGCACGAGTACAGTCTCGGCGATCGAATCCTCACCTCCTTAACGCGAGTAGTTTACCGTTAACAAGCCGTCGCGCTCCATTAAACCAGTAGAGGAGGCCGTTTACGCGGTGTTTAACTAATTAGCAATTCTTCGATGCTCCGATTCCGGGCCCCGCTGCTCCGACGCCGCCGCCACTGCCGGCGGCTGCGGCGCACATTACTTAATTCCGAGCGAGTGACACGCGGATGTCGTACAAAGAGAGGCGGCGAATTCTCTTTTCTTTTTTTTTTCCCGCCCCGGTCGAGCGTAAATTGCCGTTTTCAGGCCTCCTCCCGGAATTGAGCTCGCTTTTTCTAGATGAACGCTTCGGGGAGGGTCAGCTGATATTGGGCTTTTAAGTAAATAAGGAAGTTTACTCTTCCCCGCCGAGAGAGTTCGGGAGTGTTATTCTCTTTGATATTTTAGGATATGATAAGCGCGTTATTTTACGAATGTTTGAAATGTTTTAATTAAGCAAGAATTATTGCCTCGTGTTTAATTTAACGTGAATATCAAATTTATTATAATATTTTTATAAAATTACATTTCAATGATTATATTGACAAAAATTCAAATGATACCATGAAGCAGTGGATATGTTTTTTTTATCGGTAATTTTCGTGTTTCAGATAATGAATCTCAAAAATGTCATTCACCGAATGAAAAAAAATAATCTTTACAATCATAACTCGTACAACGGTAATAATTCAATGCAGGCTAATACTAAATAATCTTGCTTTGTAGTCTCATCGTTTTAACTTTCTTTCAAAAGCAATTACGCTTTTATAAGGCGTAACAACATAAGAACTGCGTATTTTGTCTTTGATTCCTAATCCTCGACGTTACCCGTCCTTCTTCATCAAGATCCTTTAACAAAATATTAAATTGTGTTTTTGAGCGGCGCGTAAATAACAATTTTGAGTACACTCAATCATAAAATAATACGCAATTATTGAAAAAATTCAGAAATTACATTCGACGTTCTATAAGAATGATCGGCTTAATCCGTTGAAAACAATGTTTTACGGCGGCAACTGGTTGTAATTCACTTTAAACAATGTTTGACTCGTACAGTTTATTTTTATTGCCACCTATTTTTCGGCTTAGCGGCTCTCGAAAGCAGCCGCAAAGAGAGATGTGTAATGCGCGGCCAAAACAATGTAATAAAGTTTGAAGTAAGCAGGATGTTACGGTCATGCACAGTAATTCTGCGGATCCTTTTCCAAGTGATTTACAACTGCGGCCATTACTGCTAATATTCGATTACTTCAATTCACCGCCGACGAAGCAACAAATGCCACAGTTGATATTAGCATCGACCGATATAAAAATTCCGATTTTACAAGATCGCGCAAGTCAGTTTCCTTCCAATATAAATTGGCCTTGCCGTGAAACGACGATCCGATCGATAGGCCCGACCGGATTTCTTCTCGGAGACAGGCCAATTTTCGTCCTCCATTGGCGACGAGGAGCCTTCCCGGACAGGAGGCGGCCGCCACAATAGGCCCGGGGAGCTTGGAAATATAGGCAGCCGCGAAAAATAGCCAGGAGCCTCGGCTCATTTCCTCGAACGACAGAAGAGTCGCGCGATAAGAGCCCCGCGCGGCTTGGGAACATCCGAACGTGAGGCGGCATCATCCCCGGCTCGGGTAAGTGCGCAACGGATATAACGATCTCTGGGCGCTGGCTTTACTCGTCCCTCCGCCGCCCATTATTCAATTGAATTCAATGCTACAAGCCGACTATTAGGAAATTGGCCTACGAGAACTTTCTTTCGGGCGTCGTGCCTCGCCGCCGCCGCTCTACTCGGCTCCCCAAGCCAGATATTATAAACTTTACTTCCTCCGTCCCTTTCTCTCGCGAGCCGAGCGACAGAGAGAGAGAGAGACACTCGAAAGCTTCGTGGTGTCGCCTCGCGCGGAGAGCTTGTCGCTTTGCTTTGCTTTCGGCGTTTTTTTTTTTTTTTTTTTTTTTTTTTTTTTTTTTTTTTTTTTTTTTGGAGACTTGGTCGTGGAGGAGTGAGAAATCGTCGGGAGGAATTTCGCATTTGGCCGCTACCGCAAGATGACGGTAATTGCGCGAAAATTAACTTGAAACTTTCGGGTTTTACAGGGGAAATGATTATGCTCGACGCGACTTTTTCCTCGTTATTTGGGTTGTCGCACGCAGTTGAGACATTTTTAGTTGCTGTTTAGAATTCTTTCGAGTTGCTGCACTTTAACGCATCAGGATTTTTGAGTAATGCTTTAGTGCCACTTTGCGAAACGCGCCTGAGAAAACTTCCACTCTCGTTTAAAAAAAAAAGAAAAGAAAAGATTTTTTTGAATTTAAAAAATAAGACATAATGAAAATTGCCTTAAATTACCTATTTAGTTTGCTTACGTAAGAGGTGATATTTCTAGAATAAAAGGCTAATTTTTATTGGTCATGCTTATTTCTCTTGAATATGATCGCAAACAAACATCATAACAACAGGAATATTATGATTACAACTAAGTATGGAAATTTTAATTAAACATCCATCTTTCCACTTTGAATTGTGACAATAAAATTGCTTCCAACCATAAACAGCAGTAAGAAGTTTTTTTTGCGTCGATTAACCATATGCGTACATAGTCTTAGACTTACTCATACAATTCTTTCCAGCGCTTTTTACCATTACTTAATTAAAGTAAGCCAACGTAACGTAAGCATATACAGTAGTAAAATAATATGCCGCTTTAATGAGGACAATTTCTAATAAACAACGAATGCATAAACGAAGCTTCAGCTTATCACGTGATTTAAACGGCTTTTTGCTCGCGACGTCCTTTTTATTTGGAATAAAACGAGGAAAGCAATAACTCGCCTAGATAAAAGGAGCGCATCGAGAGCATTCGGAATAATTAAAAGTGCTGATTCACACAGTGAATGCGCGATCAGAAACGTGCCTCGCCGGCAACCGAGATAGGCATCGCGCAAGTAAAAACAGGATGTAATTTTCTCAAACCTCAGCGCCGCGAGACGCATCGTAAAAAAGTGCGTTACGCGTCGATTTTTTTTTTGCTCCGAGCTTAACATAAACAGTCGTTAAAGCGGCCTTCTGCGCGCTTAAAGCTTTCGCGATACTCCGCTTATCGGCGTTCATTAGAAATTACTGTTCGTAAAATGGAAGCTTTAATGCGAGAGGAGCTTAAGGACTGTGATTACACATTTTAATAACGTTTCGAATGCGGTCTGCATTAAAATCTGCGTTTGAATCTTGAAATTCTCGGAAGAAAACGAAAAGTAATCCCAGGAGCGATGAATCTTCCATAGGAGGTGTTTAGCTATAAAAATAAATCTTGGCGTTGAAAATGAATGCGCCTTTATTTTTGTCACGTTCGACCTCGACCTCACCTTTATTTCCTGGTGTTCACTTTGATTAGAACGATTGAATACATACATTCATAACACACGTTTTATCCTTAAGCCGTCATTTTAATTAACGTTAGTACAATGTATAAATGATCAATGACACGTTGTTGACGTTCTAAGCAGATGTATAGAAGTTGAAAATGGTTTTTAATAACCAATTTCAAAAAGATTATTATTACAATAAAACACTGCGTTTTAATAAAACCGATTTAATCGCGTTTGACATGTAAATTTTTCCCTCAACATTACAATACAAACCTCGTCTATTATCAATCTTTACAACAACAGTCTCGAACGGTCTTCATTTCAATTTACAAAATATCTCTGCTCGCAAAAATAATTATTCCCCGAATCCGTCACCGTCGAGAGCACAAAAATAAAAAAAATTCACTCATCGCCATTTTGCAACAAGAATTTCTTCCAAACTGCGAACACTGCCAAAAAGCTCCAATCGTCGACGGCAGGAACGTGCGAACGCCAGCGAAACGCGCCGCGGCTCATCTCCCGCGCACAAACGCGACGGCGCGACGACTTTGGCAAAGGACGAGAAGGCCCGCGTCCTTGTCTTCGTAGCGGAAGAGTCCGCTCGGAGAGCAGAATTGGAGAATCGAGCGAGGACGCACGAACGCTTGTAAGCTTTGAGGCCTTCTTTGAAGCGCCTCGGCTGACGGACCGAGTGGCTGGAATTTATTGTTTGCGTTTTGGGATGTGTGAGTCAGGTGTTCATGTATTCTGGCGACGCCTCGCGGTTTCGGCTTTGGGACGATTGTAGAAAGTGAGAGCTGCGTTATTTTTGATGATAAAGTACGCGATTTGAGCCGTCGCCTCTATTTACGATGGTAAAATTTTACCTAACGCGCCGTTTACTATTAACTGCAGTCCAAATTAAAAACGAATTTAAACCTAAGCAAATGCGAATACACATCCGCGGGCGCTCATTACCGACCGCAACGAGCCAAGCTCCCCGCTCAGCGCAGCGAATCAAAATCCGCGCGGCCGGAATCCTTCGGCGCGCCGCGACATCGAAATTACCGCTCGTCCGTACGCATTGCAAGCGCGCGCTTCGCGAAAAGTCTCTCCGCTCGTACGCACAGCGAGTCTCGTTCCGGCGCGCGCTCTCGGCATTTCCTTTTTTCGGCGGTCGGGTCGCAGCGATCGAGCGCGGAAAACCGATTGCGAAACGTGTCACGGGCGAGGCCAGGGACGGCGAGCCTCGCTTTGAGGAGAGGCCGCCGAGGGAAAACGCGGAAGGAAGCGACGGGAGAGGCGATTATGCCGGCGGTGACCCGGCTTTTACTTTTTTTTTTTTTATACGGCCGGGAGATTCGTCGACGAGGTTTTCTTCCTCGGATCCGCTGGGTTGGAGGTTTGCTTTGAAGGTTCGCGATTTTTGAGGAGTATTAAGGTGTGAAAGTGAAGTCATGCGGGAGAGAGAGAGATTGGTCACTCTCTGGTTGGGCGGTGGAGCGAGAAATTTACAGTGAGAGTATGATAATTATTGGGCGGAAGGTCGCGGTGATTCGAATAATGGTTTAAGGTATTTTATAATTAATTCAAAGTGAATTGTATTGCAACAAATATTTTTCATTATTATTTATTGTCTCTTTTGTTCGTAATGTGTAATTTTTTATAAATTCTCCGTTTACTTGCCCTTAGAAATTCGTAAAATTTTTATGCCTTCCGATAAACAAAATTGATTTGCTAATAAAGGCAAAATTAATTATCAAATTTATCGTACAGTTAAGCAAATGAAATTTAGTTGCATACCGGCGTAAATCAAACTTTACAGCGAAATAAAACGAGTGTCCACACGCAGCGGATTCCGTTTCGACAAAACATTATAAATAATTTTTTACCGCTTCAAATCTGATCAGCTGCTAAAAATTAAGTTTTTATCTTTCGACTTTTCTCCCGTCGTTAAACTCCGAGATCTTCTCCGCGGCTACATCATAAAAAGCCGATGTTATATTTCCTCGAGTTTGCCCCTTTACGACGCTGCGTAAAATATATTTTACTGTAAGGAAGCTGCAACATCTTTCGCGCAATCTGGAGCTACTTAAATGTCAATGCCGCCATCAAATTCAATCCTTATAAGAGTTTTTATTGACGATCACGAGGAAGAGAGCCCAAGCTGAATTCAAAAAACGAACACTCCGCGGACCTTTTGAAGAATGGAAAAAGCAGCGAGTAAATGTTTTACTGCGTTCTTTAAAAAGTTATAAAGTGAAAAGTAAACTCGAGGCTTCGAGACAAACGATTGCCTGTCGCGCCCTGTTGATTCGTCGAAAGCCATTTGTTACGCGCGGTTATACAAGGTATATATTGTAATATCAATTTCGCCACTTTTAAAATGCCACTTTTCACGTATCGATTATACGCCGCTTACAAACTCGTGAGTAGCCGCGTAATTAAGAAATGAGTTAGATAATAAACCGAAATAAACTTATGCACATATTTAAAAAAGGAGCTCGATACCATTTTATAATGGGCCGAGAGCAATCAGAAAAATTGTTCGAATTGCGATCATCCGTCGATAGGAGTATACATTAACGCAAGATATACATTTGTAATTTACGAGCCGCGGCAGACATTCAAATTAGGTGGTAAGAAACAAGCTAATGGTAATCGATGACCGCTCATAAATTAAAACCCAATCAATGCCGAGCAGCCTCCAAAAAAAAAAGTACATTTGCTCCCACCCGAGCAAACGCGTCGAAAACTCAATATTGGACGAGCGCGCCGAAAGCCCCGGCAATCCAGGCGAACGCCCGACAAAGTCCCCAAGTCGATATATATCCTATATACATTAATCCTCCGGCAGGCTCCCTCGTATCTCGTTAGAATCGCGAGCGAGGCTAATTATCGAGCCTTTCTTCGACCGGGCTGCTCAAGATAAGCAGCGAGAGAGATCAATTAGTCCGAGTGCGCTAATCGCCTCGACGCGCCGTATATAAATGCATCCGTAACGAGGAAATATCGATCGTCGGTCGCGGCGGACGAATATTATTATTGCGCCGTCGATCGGGCGAAGCAAGCCGCGAAGCCCGGCTAAGCTTGTTTATAGAGAGAGAGAGAGAGAGAGAGAGAGAGGAAGACTTAGCCATCACGCATGCGTCGTTCCGTCTTTCTCTGTGTCTCTCGCGCCGTCGGTGCAGCGCTGCTATCTTCCATCGGGGCTGTGGGTGACGCGCGGACCGGTGGGAAGAGAGCTGCCGGATCGATAAGCCGCTTCGCGGTACGTTTATTTTTTTTTTATGCGCTTCGGTGCAACGGAGGTGGATCCTTTTCCGCGGGTAAATGTTGCGAGGAATTGGCTGTCGAATCAGAGAAGTAGATATTCGGCGGAGAAGGAAGAAATTTGTTTTCATTGAAGTTTCGGTAAATCCGTTAAAACTTCCGCATTTGTAGGTAGGATTAACGGTGGCGATAAATATGAGCTCTTGATTCAACTTTTATTGGAAATGATTAGCACGGGGCTCGGCGAACTTTAGCCTTAAACAACTGAAATGAAACTCGAACTTCCTTCGGGCAAAGCAACAGCAGCTTTGTATTTGCCTTTTAATTAAAAAACTTTGCCCGTAAGGAGTAAATTTAATCGTCCCTTAAACCGAAAGTCGCAAAAACAAGTTTCACTCCCCTCCGAAGTAATTTAAAGTAAAGCCCCCAGAAACGTGTTCGACACCGCTGCTCTCTCTCTCTCTCTCTCTCTCTCTCGGTATTCCGTCCCCGCGAATCGAGATTTCGTCCGCCGTAAAGTCCGCTGATGATTGACGCGAAAGGAAAAAGAAAAAAATACGGCGCGAACGAACTGCCGAGAAAAAAAAAGAATTGAGCTCGAGCCTCGATTACGAGCGCGGCAAAATTATCTTTCTCTGGCGGACGATCGTCATTTTCCCCGGCGTGCAAATACAAATTTAGATCCGCGCGCGCGGCGCACCTCGGTATTAACGGTTTTAATGCCGCGGCGAAAAAAAAAGAAGAAAAAAGAAAAAAACAGACGAGGCACCGAGCCGGTATCCATACTAAAAAAATCCATCCTCGGACGCGTTCAGACAAGCATGAATGAGCTCTCCTCCTTTTTCCCCCCGTCCTTCCCACTCGATATACATTTCACGCTCACCCGGCTTCTCCCCGACGCGTCCGGCCTTCCCTTTTTTTTTATTTTCTATACGCTAGAGTATGATGTCACCTGCGCTCGATCGCCGCACCGACGACGCAGCTTCCGACTGTCCGGCGGGGCGACTTTTGCAGATTCGAGATTACACGCACATCAACCCCCCGTGCGGCCGGATGTGCGCGCGCACGTACACGCCCGGCGACCGTATCTTTTGCGATCTCGGCTTCGATATCGGGCGGCTTTGATTGAATATTAATTGGCTGCTTATCGGCGGAGCCCTCGATTAGCCTTTTTCTTCTCGCAGTCGCGATTTCTCCGGCCGATAAATCTCTCTCTCTCTCTCCCCCCCGCGGAATATCTATCCTGTCATCGTAAAATGTATGGTTGTTATTCGTTTTGGACTTTTCTCGGCGCGCGCGCGCGGCCTCTCGCGAGGGATGATATTTTTAATTGAACGAGACGCGCCGTGTAATTACGCAGAGCGTAATCATCGTTAACAATTAAAGTCGTTAACGATGATCCCGCTGTATATATTTGCCGGGATTAAACGCTTCCAGTTTGTTGACTTAACGTCTATTTCTGGCCTGTGTGTGCTCATTTTCCATACATCGGCTAAATTGCCAAGTAATTAATTTACTCGCGCCGTGTTTCTCAGCCGCGAATGAAAGCTCCGTCGAGATGCGCGACCGAGATTGCGATCCTCTTTCCATTATGAAAGAAATTAATTCAGATGTAACACAGAGGAAAAGCGTCATTTTCGAAACCATTCATACGCGCAGGACGGCGTCGCTCGACCCGCGGATAACATCTCCCGCGTTTACGGTATTAAGTGCGTATCTGGCCATTTTTTTCTCACCGTCCTTTATTTTTTTTCTCGATTTCGCCGTCGTTAAGGAGACAAGCCGCCGCCGCCGCTGCGACGTCGCTGCGAATATCAATTTTTACGATCGTTTGAGAAAAGTAAGAAAATCATTTGATTCGCCGTAAAGATACGGGATAAAAAGTTAGTGCTTTTTATATAAGAGCTTTAAAAAAAAAAAAAAGAAAAGTTTTACGCTAATAGAACTCTTTCGACGATTGAATAACGCAAAGCTAAAGTGTCGGCGCCGCGAATAGAATGCTTTTACGATACAATATTTACAAAGCCGTGTAAACTAAAATTAGAAAAACGCCCGACGATACATTTTGTCCGAGAGAGAGACACATTTATAAAAAGAAGTTGGCGCTAAAGAAGGAAAGAAATTCGTGCTCCCCGTCGCAGATAACAAAGACTAGTTACGGGGGTCAATTTATATCCGCTAATCCAACGGGCCGTTGATAAGAATAAGTGAAACGTATATATATACAAGCAAAAGCATCCGGGGGACGACGACAAAGCGAGCAAAAAGCTCTCCAGCGCCGGAGAAAAGAACGAGCCAAGAAGAGCGCGGGGTGGAAAAAAAGTGAAAACCGGCATTTGTCAGATAAGGATAATCTTAAATCAAGCCCGTCGCCCGGCGAAACATTTCGGAAGGGGCTCCTCGGCAAAAGGCGCAAAAAAGGCACGTGGGACAGCGGCGGCGGACGAGAGCGAGAAGTTAAAAAGCGGAGCTTGGGCGCAAAAAAAAAAAAAAAAGAGCCGAAGCCGCGGGACGAGGAGACGGAGGGAAGAGGCTGGCTGCCTCCCCCCGCTCTCGCAGCGAGGTCGCGCCGCGTTCGTTATAATACTCGCAATACGTGTAATACGGATAATACCTGTAATACCTGCGTGTAACGCATTACACACGGCGGATCGCTGCGAGGCGAGCGACGACCGGCGTCGTCGTCGGCCTTGCCGGCGAATTCTCGAGCCGGGACGAAGCCTCGATTAGAACCTGCCCGCGGAGGATGCCTGTGCCTGTCTGGCTCTGATTATTCTATCGATGTACGTGCCGGGAAATTGGAATGGCGGCTGTTACCGCTGGATATACGCGAGGCGTTATTGTCAAATGGTTGTTGGGCGTTTGAGTTATACGTGGTTTTTTTTAACGAGTCGGCGGAAAAGTTGATTTGGTTTCGATAGGCTTATCGGGTCGAATGTTCTTTGACGATTATTTATCTGAAATTTAGTAATGCCAGTAGTTATAGTTAAATGTAAATTTAAAATGTCGATATTGTAAAATAATTGAATAACTGGATTAATAAATAAACTCGTAAAATGCGCTTGTGCGCTTATATTGATGAAATTATTATTGATAAAAGCAAGCAAAGCATTAATATACTTCACAGGTAATTGAAGTAATAGGATAGAGAGAGAGAGAGAGAGAGAGAGAGAAAAGTGTTGGCGAAGTGATAAACGGAAAACTCGCGCGGAGGGACCGATAATCGAGTAACTTCCACTAACAGCGCGATGGAAGACGTGAAGTGTTGGAAAGATATTTCTCCCCTGGTAGTTGTCTAACCTGTTTCCACGCGAAAGATCTCAGCCGGTGATAAATGGAAAATGCTTACCAAATGAGTAATGAAACTGCTTTGAATGTTGACCTAAATGAAAATGCCTTTTTCTTTGTCTTGTATATTAATATTATTAAAATATTAATTAACATTGCCCGCAATCCGCTCTGATAAAAGTTTGATTGTCCCTTGATTAGACCGACAGTTTCAGGCAATCTAAATCAACGCTCAATTTTACATTTATTCAAGTTTCGAGCAACTAAAGTCGAGCGTCAAACTTTCTTGTTTCTAAAAACAATTTAAATGTATACACGAAACTCGGAATACATTCGCTAATCGAGAAAAGCCGTCTCTCATCGACTAAAAATCCTCTCCTCGGAATCTTATTAAAACCGAAAATCGCGGCTTCCCGGCGAGAACGAAGAAAAAACCAAAAACCGTCATCCTCGCACAGGAATTTATCGACGCGAAAGAAGCCCCGCGCGGTTTTTCACCGCCGCGCGGAATAAACTCCTGCGCAAAAATCCTTATTGTTCGGTCTCCTCTCCGCCGAGAGAGACAGAGAATCCGCTCGGACGTCTCGCGGGGAGAGTCGTGTCGGGAGCGGCTTCTCCTTCTTCTTGCTGCCTCTTCTTCTACCGTCGGCGCGGCTCTCTCTCTCGGCAGAAACCAGCCCTTAAGTACCGAACGAGAGCGGCAGGAGCGGCGGCGGCGGCAGCGACTCGCGATTCGAATCGCGCGGTATATTTATACGCGGACTCTTTGCGCCGCTCGCAGCATACCGGGGCCATTAAAGTCGCCTTTGTCGGGAGGGGAGGGGGGGGGGGGGTATATATATCCCCGTCGCTACAATGGAATTGCAAATACACGAGGAATCTCCGCATTATGCGGGGGATTTATGGGCTTTTCGGGCGGGGGGCTTTATTATGAACGACGCGGGGGATTCGGATGGCCGCCGGTCTCGTAGCGCCGATTTGGGTAATGAGTATTTGCGGCGAGGAGGAAAATCGCGCGGCCGGGATTTATGGGCCAAAGGGTTGGGCCGGACTCCTCTCTCTCTCTCTCTCTCTCTCTCTAATCGTGCATCGATAAGTGCGCCCGTCGGAGATATATGTATGCGCGCCCGTGGCTGGGGGGGTTTATCTAGGTTTGCGCTAGCCCGTGGCGGCACGCAGCTAACTGTGCAAGTCATCAACCGCAAAGTCTCTCGATCGCTTTACTTCCGATACACGTATTTTTAGATTTAGGTAATTGCGAGCTGTTTTTTTATCTTTTTACCACGCTTCGGGCCGCACGTGTGCAGTATGTTTGCACGAGGAAGGAGAAAAAAAAGTGGCGCGCTTTTTTCGCGCTCGTCGTCGAGCGATTAAGTCGATGCGTCGAATGTAACTCGGACTACTATAAGTAAATGAAAAAGTTTATCAACGTTTCGCGATTGTACTTTACGAGCAATGTATTATTATGTCGAAATTCGATATTCAAATTAAAAACGCACATAGTAGTTCAAATAATAAAGTCGTCGGGGATCGAAGTGTACGAGGTACATATAATATTATGTTTTGGATGATGTAACGCGTCGAGCAAGTTACGTGTTGTTGTAACTAAGTGCGACACGCTTTGGCGCGTAAAAAAGGATTGAACATTGATGGTGAAAAATGAAACAGGTCTTCGTAATCGTTATTACGATTATGGAAAACAGACTGGATATCTTATAAATTCCTCGACGTAAACATCGAACTTGTACGTCATCGTAACTTTATGAGAGCATAATAATTAAAGATATCAACGTAAGAATCGAAAATTTTGAAAGGGGTTAAAAAAAATCCTTCCTAGCTTCGACTACCGGTTCTCAACCAGTTTTGCGCAATACTTTTTAAACTTGGATAATCAAAGCCTTACACTAAAGCCGTACAAATGTTGGTACAACGCACAACGAAGACAATGTACATCTCGCGACGGGTCACACCACCGCGCCAGCAGTTAAACTAAAATTTTTGAGGATGTCACGCAGCAGCCTCCGACGCTGGAAACGTCGGCCGCAGCGTGTCGGGCCGTCCGGCTGTGTCGTGAGTCACCGTCGGCGTCGACGCGCCGCTACCTGAATAATATGCATAATAGCCGCGAAAAAAGGAGGATAAAGCTCTTCCCCCCGTCCTCTCCTCCTCGCGCCGATCTCGAATCTCGTTTTATGCGCAATTAACGCGCGCGAGCGCGGCGACTGCGTTTAGCGTCGAATTTTTCCGAGAAGGAAAAACGGGACGCGGCTCTTCTTCTTCTGCTGCTGCTCGGATGAAATAATTGTCGATAATTGGCGCCAGTCTCTATTCTCGGCGTTCCAGAAACTGTGGAGTTTACGAATTATCGGCACTTGGCGCTGATAAAAATCGTGTCAATGTCAGTCGCGCTCTGCCCTCCTTCGCCTTTTCGCTTTCTTCGCAATTTCGAGACGTCGTTTGTTTTTATCAATTCTTATTTTTAGATGGGTTCGTTATCGGGCGTTATAATTAACCGGTAATTCCCCGTTGCGCAATGCCATAGACGATATTTTATTGCGTTATGCTTACAAGCTTATACCCAGACGAGATTTGCAAAATCCGCGCAAAACTCGTAAAGCAGACGTTTAATAAGATTCAGGTTAAACGTGGAATCCGAAGTACTCTTCTTGCAATTATATTATTTTACGGCCTTTTAATAACATTTGTTTTCGCGGCGCTGGAAAGAGGTTCAATAATACGAGTTAATACAGTTTACACTACCTGGAAAATACCGTAAGTGGATACTATTAACTGAAAACGTTATACATTTTGAAAAATATGTAACTTGTGCACAATAAATTAATGAGGCATGTAATGAATCAGATGACGTAGGAAAATAGTTTGCGCAATATTAAGTTTTTAATTAAAGTGAATTCATTTTAAAGAATCAAGAATGAACAATGAGTAAAACTTGTTACTTGAAAAAAAAAACTATTTAATTCTATTTACTATTATCTATTATTGTTTATCCTCCTTTTACTATTTCAAAATGTGCTTCTTCAACGCTTTGGCAGTTGCAAAATATTATATCAGTTTTTGAAAAGTGCAGATTAATTCTCAAGAATTATAAACATCTGTCAAAATATTGCTTGTAAATGTTTATCGAAAAAATTAAAATGTTAAATGTTGCATAAAGATTTTTATCTTTTTAGCAATAATAATAATAAACACGGTGGCAAAAAGTTAAGAAAATTGTCTCTACAACTTCATCAATTTTTTTTCAATGATGCATTTGATGATACTGCAAAGACCGATACGCAGACATAATAATTATTTCTACTTTTCTTGAATTAGCTAACGGCATCGATAATTACACGACTATCAATGATGCGTAATAGAATCTCTTACCAGCGTAAAACTTTAAAACCATAAAACGATTGCAAAATTGTATTAATTCTTTAATGACGTCTAATTTAATGCCACGGCAATCTGAAGCAATAACGATGATTTTGTTCTCCGAATTCCCGATACGCAATATTCGTAAGTTCAAGCGCAACAATTTTTATCAATCAAGAGATTTATCTCCGGACTTTAGAAACGCTCGATTACTCGGCCGTTTCGTTGCATCAATGTTTACCAAAACATTAGTTCGACAATTCGGCTGACTCGACTGTATTCCTTGATCGCCGGCGCGTCCAGAGCTCTCCACGTGTCTCCCTAGATAATCGCGGCGCCATTTCCCAGCTGTAATTTAATCGCCTCTGCAATTACGACCGAAAAAAATAAATAAATTCAGCCGACAGTTAGATGATCATCATTGATATACGGGCGTGCCGGTTGCGCGTTGCGTTTTAAAACGCATCAATTTAAACTCGCTTGCGCGGCGCGCGGGGAAAAGCCGAAGAGAGCAGAGAGAGAGAGAGAGAAAGAGAGGCGGGCAGTTACCGGAGATGCGTCTTCTCAAAATTGTCCGTAATAAGTCTCTATATCTGGCGTCGTCGTCGTAAGGGAGAAAGAAAGAAAAAAAAGTAACAAAGGACGCAGCGTATCATTAGGCGTAATTCCACGGCACTTATCGGGCACTAAACGTTTCTAAAACGGGAGAGGACGTGTTTTCCCCGAGTCCTTTTAGCTCCGGCGCGGCTCGGAATTTACATAAGCTCTTCGGGCTCGGGCCCGGCAGGTATACATATCTGTATATATATATACGCACGAGAGAGCCGGAGAGCCGCTCTCGCATATAATTTCTAATTCAAGTATCCTGGGCGTACAGTAGCCGCGTGTAACTCGGCGAAACGAGTATACGGAGAGGATGCGTAAGAGCAAAAAAGCGGCGGCGGCGGCGGCGGCGGCGGCCTCCTCTCGCAGGATCACTGGAATCGCCGAGCCGAGAGGAGAGGAAGAAGAAAGAGAGGAGCAAGAAGAAGTCGGCGAAGATCCTCCTCAGGTGAGGCTATTTTCAGACGGCGGCCGCGGCGGCGGCGTCTCTCCTTCTTTCTTCTGCAGAAACGCGCCGAAGAGAGGAAGAAGAAGAAGGGGCCCCGCGAGAGTTGCCGTTCAGGTTTTGCTGCAGGGGATCGTTAAGATAATCGACGCTATCTTCCTCCTAACTTGGCCTTAGCCGCTGCTGCAGCCGCTGCTCCTCGACGCGGACTGCTGCGCGTATAACGCGCGCGGCGAGAGGCTACAATAAAACTAACAGTACCGGGACAGGAGAGGCTAGAAATAGTATCGGCCGCGCGGGGAAAGCTGTACTTTTGTAAATTTAGAAGGGAGAAAAAAAGAGAAGAAGCATCCTCTGCTGGTAGCTGCAGAAGTAATCATACAGGAATGCAGTTGAACAATTCTATTATGGAGGGCGATAAAGTTCTTTGCCTTCTTTGTTTGAGTTCGGGACGTGGGGGCCTCCCCCCTTTTTTTTCTTTATTTTTTTCGAGAGCAGCTCCGGGCTGGAAATTCTAATGGCATTCTAGGAGAGAGGTTTACAAGGGGAAAAACATGTTTTTGATAAGGCTTTTCACATCGCCTGTCGGATGAACGCACGAGGTTGACCTTGACAGGATAGAGACGACGACGGGGGCCCCGGAGAGTAACAGTTTCGAATGTGGAATTGGATATATCTCGAAAAATGGGTTAATGCTTTTTCGTTCTAATGGCCTTTATTTTTCGATCTAGAATGCAATTACCGCATTCTTCTATTTTTTTTTTAACCTGCACTTTAAATTATTCAAATAATTCGAATTTCAGCAAGTCAAATGTAAAGCTGTACGAACGCTTGTTCTAGAATTTAAGAATGAAAATTTCACGATTCGATTTTTGTAAAAAGTAAAAAAAAGAAAGACGAAGATAAGAATCAATATCGGATCCGTCTCGTTGCGAAGCATAGCCGCGACGCCAAAATATCGGTTGCCCAACTGCGACAATTTTGTCGAAATTAATAGCGGGCTTAAAATAACAAAATGGGTCGCGCTCAGGAATTCCGATGCTTTATTATTGCAATACCACTGAAAATCATCAATAATTTTTCGAACATAAAATTTCAACAGATAATATTCTCCGGGCATTGCACGACTCCCGCGGAGATCCCACCAATTAAACGAGAAGGAAAAGTACCAGCAACCGCACCGGGCAATTTGTGATTAGTACAAGCAGACGAATTCAATTGCCCGAAGCGCCTGTCATAAACATAATCACAATCAATTTCAATAGAAAAAAATTGAATTTCACGTGCATCATCGTTTGAATTCGAGCTCTCCCCGAGCCTTCTCCTCTCCCGGCGCTGCTGCCGCTGCTACTCTCCTTTCCGCGGCTACCGCTTATCCCCGACCGCTCGCGTCTTCCTTTATCTCGATCTTATCCGCGGGCTTGCATTCGCCGCTAAACCCCTCGTTTCGTTGCTCCCTTCGCAGCGAGTCCCGCGAGCCAATCGCGGAATTCCTCCAGCGAAGAACCTTCCGTTACCTCGTTTCAAAACCTACCCGTTAATACACACTTTCGAAATAACCCATAGCCGCGAATGATTAAATTAACGCTTTTCATTATTTCTCCCTCCCCCCCGAGCCAATCGGGCTGCTAAATGCCGCTAATAACCCTTGCGACACTTCGGCGCATTACCCCGAATCAGCGCGCCGATCAAAAGTCCGTCGCGTTGCGTCAACGCGTCGTCCGCGCGCACAGGCAATATACCTCGAGCGAGAGCCCCGCGATCGAGCGGACTCCTAAGTTTTTTCCATTACGAAACGGCGCGGCCCCCTTTTTTTCGCGTTTCCTTTGTATTCCCCAGCTTCCCATTCGCCTTTGTCGAAATCACGCTCGGCGCGCGCGCAGACAGTCATCGACGTGAGCTTACGGCCTCGGAGCGAGTTTGCAGCGGCGACGGCGACGGGGGGGAGGATTAAATTTGAAGAGAGCTTTGCCCCGAGAACCGCTCTCTCTCTCTCTCGAGAAAAGGGGGAGCGCTGAAAGCGCAGGAGATGGATTGAAAGGAATTCGTTTGCATGGGAGAGACGCGCGGGGATGGGAGGCGCGGTGATTTATCAGTTTTCACGGGAAATGATGCGACGCCGCGCGGAATTTATTGTCGTCCGGTATGGGAAAAGTTCTGGGGATCGCTTATCCCCGGACGTTCGAAACGAAAATATTTCGGAAACAGTCATCCGATGCGTTTTACATCATCGAGGCGTCGTTTTACCGTACAATTAACGATACATTTAACGGTTGATCGAAAATCCATCGATATCTATTAAATATTGACAGGTCCGCGATGCAGCGAGTCACACCTGTCGCGAGCTTTCGGTATAGATTGTAATACTGATTGATAGCTGCTGAAATAAAAAGTATCGTCGGCTTTAAAGTAAGCGCGGAAAAATCGCATTAAACGTCGTGACGTAGCAAAGAATGATTAACTGCCAGATTCTAGAACATCTAAGTTTAGAATGCTTTCAATGCAAATGCGGTAAACAATATATACCCACGTGGTAATAAAATAACTATGCCCCCTTAATTACATTAATCACGAAAATAGAATCGACGTTGATTAAGATAAAGACACTGTTCTTTTTTTAAAAAAATCGTTCGATTCGCAAGTAGATTCACGTTCTGAATATTCTTCCATCTTCGGAATGATTAACAGCACCGCGAGCAAGAGAAAAGGAAAGCAAAGCAAAGCTACTTTCTTATTAGGCTGACAAAGAAGAATCGAACAGAACAAGCGGCAACAAGGGGGAGGGGGATAAAGAAGCGGCACGTCGATCCCGATCCCCCTCCTGTAAGTAAAAAAAAAAAGTTCGAAATCAATGGGAGATATACAGAGGAGCGGGGCCCTAAGAAAGGGTAAATTGAATAGCGAGAGCCAAGATGAAAAACGGGCTCGCTCTCGGGCTCGATTGAAAAAGGAAAGAGCAGAAGGAAAGCTCTCTCGGCATCGGGGCAGGAATACACAATTGCAGAGTTCGCCGCGCGGGGCGAACGCGGCGAGGAGAGGAGAGGAGAGAGACCTTGAGCTCCTTGTGGGATAATCATGGAAGTTACACGATCCGCGAGCGCGCTATAATGCCGTAATGTATAAGGCACGATGTACATTGCCGGCGCTGGCTCTCCGCGCCGGAGCTCTCTCTCTCTCTCTCTCCTCTCCTCTCCTTCGCAAATATGCAGAAACGATTCTTGAACCCATTACGGCGCGCACAGCGGCGCGCTCTCGTTCTCCGGCGAGCCGATTTTCCCTCTGCTCCTCCTTCGCTTTCTATGTCATTGTAGGCTGCCGCCGCCGCCGGCGCAGTCCCAACTAGTTTCTTTCGTTCTCCTTTCCTCCTTTTTTGTTTCTTCCATTACGCGCAAATAAGCTACTTATCTCTTTCTTCCCCGAGCGCGAGAGAGGAAAAAAAAAAAGGCGAGCGCCGCGCTGTGAATATTGTCCGTCGCGGTTGAGCAAGCCGAAGCATTTGCGGATTGTAAATATTTTATAAAGTAACGCGAGGCTCGAACTCTGGCGGAGCGACCGTCGTTGTTGTCGCCAGCTGAGTCAGGGATCTAATTGAGATTACTTGTAATAGCCGACCGCCCGGTAAACGGCGGATATCGTTAAAATTTACGTACCTGAAAATGTTTGCGCGCCGCTTTTTGCAATGGCACGAAAGGCATCGAACGTTCTCGGAGGCTGCTCTTTGTTAGATAAGAGACGCCGGACAGTCGTTTTGCGGAGATGGTTTTTTATTGTACTAAAAGCCGAGGATTATGTCGGGGAATATTGCATTTGGAGGATAACATCTTTTCGAATTGTTAGCGATGAGTAAAGAGGCGTTGCATTTGAATAAAAAAATTCTCTGGTAGACTTATATCACGGCAGCGGTCTGACATTTGATTCTGCGAGTGCCTTCGATAATAAACAAGGTGAGAACTTCTGAAGAGAACTAATTATTAGAAAAACCGAATGATCATCTTGGAAAACTCTGGTTGAGTTTTTATAGATTTTTTTTGTTTGCTTACTTACAAAGTTTCATTCCAGTAAATTTGCGGTTTGTTTCATTTTTCCGAATAAATGTTGTCAGCGATATAAAAAAAAAAATTTCGTAATTGTTAAATTTGATTACTGTAAAAGCTTCGCTCGGAATTATTTAGTTACTCTGGATTTAGATGTAATTGAGTAAATTTTCAGAGTGAACCTTGTAAAAGCATCAGAGTATTAGTAAATTCAATATGCAACCGTATGTACGCGTCAAAGTGAAGGCTAACAAACTGCATGAACACAGCAGTTTACAAATGTGATTACTGCAATTGTTTCAGCTGTTTCGACCACAAATTGAACTTCTTTTAACTACAGACTCTAGACGGAATGTAAAATTACGAACGTCCCTTCATTACGCTCTGATGAAAATAAATCGATAAATATTGATTGCACGTTGGTATATAGCATGAACTTAACGAAAGAAATAAGCCCTGAATTTAATTCACATAATACCACAAGAAAAAACGTAATCGGCCTCGGGTTAAAAGCTCGCCGAACGGCAAGAAAAAGCCGAACATCCATATATACAATTCCCGCGGTATAACATTTCTTATATCACGGCAACAGCGTACAAGTGCAGAGCAGCACATAGTTTGTAATTGAATTACGCAATCAATACAACACCCGGCTTAAATAACGAAAAGCCGTCAAAGCGACAGAGGAAGAGAGAGAGAGAGAGAGAGAGAGAACGAGCGCGCGCACAAAAAGGCGACTCTCTCGCGGCAGGTCCGAAAGCGAGACAGGCGATTATAAGCATACATATAAACAGCGGCGCGAGCTTTTGCGTACGGAAAAGGCATGCGCGCGCGGGAGAATAAGAGCGGCTCTCGATTGTCCAGGATCGGCGCGACATCTGGGTTACCGCAGCATTATTCCACAATTGGCTTCGCCACGCCGCGAGCGAACGGACGGACGCGTGAGCGCGCATGTGCTTATACGCTCTTTCTCTCTCTCTCTCTCTCTCTCTCTCTCGAAACCGAATCAAACGCCGAGGAAGAAGCCGAATAGAGAGAGGGACTCGGACGTGCCGGGATTTCGAGCCGGATAATTAGAGAGGCCCGAGAGAGAGAGAGAGAGAGAGAGAGAGAGAGAGAGAGAGAGAGAGAGAGAGAGAGAGAGAGAGAGAGAG
>JAWWML010011959.1:0-27999 GCA_035047165.1 Ormyrus rosae | reverse complement strand
GGTGTATTTCCGGAAAAATCTTAAACTATAGAGTGTTCGGTTGTACTTATTTGTCAGGACATCTACATGCTTTGTCCTTTTTTAGGAAGTGACTTTTTTAAGACCTATTTTTATAAAAAAAATATTCCTTCATTTATCTATTACCAAAAAGCAGGAAGCTCGTCATAGTCATTTTTATAACAAGGTGTAGGTTATAAGTTTGATTTATTTTATAAAACTGAACATTTAGCAGGTTTTTTTAAATTAAGAAACTCCAGCACATATTTTATATATAAGCAATCTATTTTTACCTGAATTTAACATTCGATGCAATTTCAAATACAAGTTCCAATCGATTATTTTAATTTAGAAATTTATAATTAGGAATAGAATTATTATTTACTAATTTAACGACGTTAATTATTTGAACTTTTTCTTGACATTAAATATTTTATTAAAGTAAGCTAAAAAATACTGCCGAATTAAATAATAATTTCAATGCAAATGTGTTGATATTATTATTTATACATTGACTTAAATTTTATACATTTTATATGATCTGCTGCCAAGTTATTTCTGCTACGTAGGTAAAGCGATAATTAGAGAAGGGTTGAAAACCCGTAATTTATGCCGCATAATGACTCAAAAGAAAAGTATCCTATCCATCTTTAAATTTGCTATTTATAATATAAATAGTATTTAATTATTTATCCGCTCAAGATAATTAAGCATATTTTATACGGCAATTTGTACGGATATTTATTAAAAACAGAAGTAAACGTCTGCTTACTTGAAACGGAAATTTAATAGGTACACGTAGCCGTACTGTAAGATAAGGAGAACGCGCAAGTAAATGGCAAAAGAAGTACATGGGTTTAAAGAGGATTTGAAGAGGAGAACGGGAACAGAATCGCGAGTATCTTATTTCTACTGCGGCCACATAGGCTACTTTATTAAATTCTTCATTTCCCACCTTAATTTTCAATTAAAAGGCGGCTTTGGTAAATTGCTTTTACGTCGCTTTTTGTGAGAGAAATTAAAAGATATGAAATAATTGTTTTATTGTCAATTAGACTGATGTTTAATTATGGAAATTTCCTTTGATCGTGATAATAATTATAAGATTCTCTTTGTGAAATGAATATGCCATTGTTATTTTAATGTTCATTAAAAGTAAAAATTGTTTAAGTAAGCGAGATACTATAATAAAGCATTTTTTAAAATGTAACATTTCTTTATGAAAAGCTAAATGATAAAAATATTAATTAATAAAACAGGTTATGATATACATATATATATTTGAGTTTTGTAATAATTATACTGTTTTACATTTTCAAATAATATTTTCTAATTTTGCATACTATGGGCTTCTCTAATCTTAATTAATACTGTTTTATGACAGTCATTCAAAAAATTTCATTAATAAAATAAACACCAAAAATCTTTAGTTAGGTTGGCAAATATTGAAGAGAAAGCATTCACGTACTGCTATGTAAGTAGATAAAGCGTGTGTTTAGTCAGACGAGCGTATTATACTGCATTTTCTCCTACTAAAAGCGTTATTCAAAAGTATAAGTTCGTGAAAAAGAACAGTAATTAATTTTGTGCGGGAGGCTTACTTTCTCATTAACAAAAAAGAAAGTATCATTACAAGCATAGAACAGACGTGGATCTCAATATTCATTAAACGAACCAAAAAATTTATTACTCGCAGAAAATACCTTTGACGTATTCATCACCTAAAAGACTGACAAAGGCGCATAAAAAAAAAGAGAGAGATGATACGCGCGTCGTGCACACAGCAGGCACAGAGACTCGCTAAGTCCTCGCGTAAACTTGACGAGTAGCGGCTGCGCCTCGCGGAGAGAATATCCGTACGACACATCCAATGCACGTGTATTACATCACCCAGAAAAGCGTATACACCGACTCTGCCGGCGATATGCAACGCAACCCACTGGAAGATAGGAACGAGCGTGGAAATGACAACGGACGAGGTGGGAATTAGACACTTACTTTTTGAGGGCTCTCGCGTGATTTCGCAAGGGAGAATTTCATTCGATAATGTCGTACGAAATACGTCGGGATATTAATGACTTTCTTTAGTGGAAAAAAAGAGAGAAAAACGCAGTTTACGCAGCTACGTGGCCGCCGCATTCTATAGATTTTTTCCTATACTTCGGCGTGTTTTAAAGGATGAGAAGTATAATTTTATTCAATCCCGTTGCTTTATTTTTCGGTCATTAATCAAACCCGCGATGCATTTTTATTAGAAACGTAAACGGGACGCTACGTCAATAGGTATAAAAAAAAAAGTTCGAAATTATAATTAGTCACGCCCTTTAAAATTCACGACTCCATTGTGAACAAAGCTATTAATCAAGCAGCCGTAAAGAATAAAGCACCGCGGCAGCGCGTCGATAAAGGTGAAAGGAAATCTCGGCTCGCGAATCGAAGGTGCAGCCCGCGAAAGAATCGGGCCGCGCGTTCGAGGTTTTAGAGGCGCTCGAGAGAGAGAGAGAGAGAGAGAAAGAAAGCAAGGCCGTTTGGAAGCGTCGACCTTAACCTTACGGATCTGTCGCTGAAAGGTCGAAGGCTGAGCGCTTTCTCCGAGTGTCGTCGTAGTCGTCGATGCGCCTGATGAATGAAACGATTTTCCACTGGCATTGACTATTTCGGGGGAAAGACGCTACTTATGCGCCTTTGAGATACGCCTTAATCCGTAATCTTTGATGATTTAAAGCGTTTTGTGAATTGGCTATTTTTGCTTCTTTTGTTGAAAAAAAAAGTCTTCTGGTTTGAATCAGCGTCGTTTCAATGGGGTGAATTTCGTTGGCTTTGTGTACAAGAATAATGAAATTTTAATGGCCCTTGAACTTACTTTTTCATATGTACACTGGGATAAGAAATACAGTAAAAATTACAAACAATCTTGTAAAAATTACCGCACTGTCTAGTAAACCCACCACAGACCGTCAAAACGAAAAAAATTAGTACACTTTGTAAGAAATTTTACTATACTGTTTCGTAAATTTTTCTAGATTTTTAGTAAAATTCCCTATAAAGTATGGTGGTCTTTTTGGTTTTTCTGTGGTGGCCTTACTAGACAGCATGGTAATTTTTACTAAACTTTTCTCTCAGTGTAAAGAACAACAAATAAATATAAAAATACTTGCAATTTTTAACATTTCTGTAAGAAATATTTTCAAAAATATTAAGAGCATGTCGCATCCAGATTTGAAAACGTAAGCGAAAGAATTCTAAATTTTTCATACACAAAAGTTAGAACGTTAACTGAATTATTAACTCAATCAACAGCTTCCAAATCGACGGGAGTTGGGTTAATTCCAAGTTTAGCGTTTGACGCGCGCGATATATACCAGGGGCCAAATTCAATTTTACACATACTTGAGGCTACTCATTCGGACCGTCCACATGCAGGTCGCTCGATGTGCAGGTGTTAACAATGGCCGGTCGTTACTCCGTAAATGCATTAGGGCTCCATTGCATATAGTCGATATCGCGAAGCCCGGAGACTCGAGGCGGACTAACCCCATTTTAGAGGATAAATGTATCGTTGTACGCAGCTGCGACTAAGGGGAGACACTTCCCGGCCCGATTCAAGAAAGTGCGCCAACATTTTTATTGGGGTGCATACATCAGGGGGTAAGAGGTTTTTGCGGGAGAAATGGGTGGCGAGCGTGTATATGTGGATTTCCTTAAAAAATATATAGACGTTACAATGCGTTTTGAGGTTTATAAAACTTTGCAGAAACTTCATTGATTATGGAAATTTTTGGAGAAACGAGTCAAAAACAAATGTGGGTCTACGAAAATGAATTTCAACATTTTGCGAGGGTAAAAATTGAAAACGATAATTAGATGGGTCGAAAGAGACTGAAAATATCAGGTCAATGTTGATATAAACAATTGTAATCCTATAATTAATTTTGCATTACATTGCTAGGGTTACTTGTAAAAGTTCGTTGATTCTTCGAGACAAACTTTCTGATTATTTTATCGTTTCATTCGTGCAATTACAAAAAATTTTAAAAAGTAACTTTTGCTCTTAGTACTTTGGAAGCTCCCTAAAATTGAAATGTCACTTTCTTATGAAAACTTCTTGCGCAACTCTTTGTGATTAAAATATAAAAAGTTAAAGTGAACATTTTAAACGGATAATGTTTTTTTTAAAAAGAATGTAAGATAGGAAAGAGATTTTGAAGGAGTTCTAATTGTAGAAGTATAAGTATCGTTAAGTAGTACAAGTAAAACATTATCAGCCAAGAAAAAGTATTGTGGCAAAAATAAGTTTGAAAATATGAATGAAGAACTTTAATAAAAAAGTGTAAGTAGCAAAACAATAACCGTAGCATTGTTGGGAGACTTTATAGATTTATTAAAATTAGTCATTTAATTAGTTTCTGTGAAATTTTATTTTATATTAAAATTTAAAACGGGGGAATACATTATCGAAGACTATATTTATGGCATACCGTTAATAAAAACTCCAATCAATAATTTTATGAGACATTATATCTCGGGAACAATTTTTTTTTATAGAAAGTAACTTTATCGGCTGCATTATCAAGTTTAATGTATCTATTCTTGAATATGTGCTGCTGCCTTTGAAATTAAAAAGTTCCAAGAAATCACAAAGCGAATTCCACGGTAATTTAAAAAAATAAAACTCTTACAATTGCTTCGTTCGATATTAATTACAGGAATGAATTTGCGCGTAATAAATTATTCGAATAATTCTGCTAATAACGTTTATAATGGGAAATAACGTGTTTCGCTGTTTCTCGCAAACGTCGTAAAATTCAGAGAACCCGGTATAAATTTTGACCTTTTTCAAACTCAATGCTAGACATTTTAGCAACCAGTGAATTTCTGTAAAATTGCAGCGGGATTTGGTTTTATATCACTGTGTAAAAAGAGATTTATCGAGATAAAAACCAAAAATAGTTTACACTTGCTTTTCATTTTCAAAAATGTGTCACCAGAGCTCGACCTTTCGTTCAATCAATTTTTTACTGCACAACTGTAAATTTAATTGCTGAAAAAAAAAAGCAGTCGAATAAAAATCCAGCGCACCTTCGACTCCTCGGAAAAGCTAATATCTCGTGCGCTCAAAGCGACTCGTAGTCTCGCGCGAAGCCTCGAAGAAAAAAAAAACACCGCCCCGCGGAATTTTGCGCAAATACCACGGAGATTTTCCGCGGATTAAAACGGCATGCATCCAATCCAAGCTCGTCGCCGCTGTACCCAAATAAACAGCCCGCGAGCCGCGGAGACGCGCCCGCGTCCGAGCCTCGCCGAGAGCGAGAGAAAGAGTAAGACAGACGCGAATACACGGGGAGAGAGAGAGAGAGCTCGCGCAAACTCGCTTGCAGAGGGCCGGTATAACTTCGCTCTCCCGGGACGATGTGGCGGCGGCGGCGGCGGCAAGTTTCTCTCTCCCTCTCGCTCGCTCCCTCTGCTCGGGCGCGCGCAAGGAAAGCTGCTGCTGCCGCTGGCTGCTGGTACTCCGGCAGCCTCAGTTCGATACGGAAGCTCGCGAAGCTCGCGCGCGCGTGTCCTGCCTCTCCGGGTATATATCTGCTGCTCCTCTCTCTCTCTCTCTCTTTCTCTCTCCCTCTCTCTCTGTCCCTGGGCCGCGTGTGCCTCGAGTGTGCGCGCGCCAAAAGCTTCGAACTCACCGGAACGGGGGGCTGTGCACTCCGTTGGGCCGGAGACACTCGTTTCTTCGCTCGATTTTTGGACTGCAATTTTTTGGGATCGAGGTGTGCGCGCTGGATTGTTTTTACGTTTTATGACTGTCGAGTGCGCGATATTGGCCGATGTTGATTGAGCGGTTGTGAAGGATGCCAATGTGCCGGAAGAGGCGGAGGAGAGAGGCGGAAAAAGACGGGGTTATTTAGGCCCTCGAGCGACGTGTCGACGCGTGGAAATTTGAACGTCCCCGGTTGGTATATATGTACATTCTTGACTTACGAGTGCTTTGCATGCGTAAGGGAGATTGGCGAGGATAATATGTTTGCGGCAAATAAGGCTGATTGACGGGGTGGCGATGCTTTTTGTATATTTTTTTTTTTTTTTTTTTTTTGACTGTGATATTGCGCAGATATAAACTCTTATTTTTGCGTACAGAGAGTTGAAAAACTTTTTTCATTATTGTCGGATGATATTTTGCTCGTCGAATAATTTACAATTAGCTATAAACGCACGCCTTTTGTCATAAATTATTTTGTTACCGTTTTATTTATAGTTCGAGAAATAGATTCGAATGAACAGTTTTCAATTTTCCACTCTACAATTGGCTATTTTAAACTCATTATCAGGAGCTATAAATACAAAACTTTTGATTAGAATAAGTGGAATCCAATCGTAGCGTAGGATAAACAAGCGCTGGAAATAGACCGACGAAAGGCTTTGGTACAGAAGTATAACATATGTATTTCCTTGTTTACAGATTTATCTTAAATCGGCCAGTTATATAAATTTATCTAAATAGTTTTAATACATTATTTAGAGAAATCTATTCTGAACGATGTTTCAGTACTTATTTTGTAATTATTTCACTTGCAAGTATGCATTTTAACTTTTAAATAAGAAATGATGATAAAATAAGAAATAAGCTGAGAAAAAAGTAATGAAAGACTGGTTTTTTCTGTAATTTATAAATTTTGATTTACTACATATACACGGTTCGTTTCTCGTGACCTAATTAATATTTTCATTATGGGTCATTTCGAATGAGTTATTTTAATAATAAAAATTTAATTCATACACACTAATTATATTATGTAGTTAAAAGATAATTTTTATGTTTACATTTACAATTTTAATGAAGACATGAATATCATTAACGTGTACCATTTTGAAAATTTAATGAATATTCTTTCCGAACACGAAAGAACTAAATTTAAATATATTCTCTATTATTTAACCAATCGCAGAGCTGAAAAGAATTTAATTCGCCAACCTCATAAATGGATTAACACTAGAAAAGAGTCGGGGGTTACCTTCTGACAATGCTACTATGACGATACTAAGTACGTCTACAATCCGCGTACATTTTCAAAAGCTCTGCTGCTTACGGAGTACGCAAAATTAACAAACCGCAAGGCCGTATTCCGCTACGCGAACGAAACCACCGTGAAATCATCTGAATAGACCATCACCGAAGGACCACTTTCCACCTGAATAATTCTGCCTTTTCAGAAGCAAAAACAAACGTCATTAAAGTTAACATACTTGGGAAAATTGCAAGTATGCTGGAGCTCAAAGCTCGAAATTAGCAACATTTATAAAGGCAGCGCAGAAAGATTCTTTTGCTTTCTCGCAAAGAATTAATATTAAAAATTTTTTTTACGGTTTCCAATAATATAAGCGTAATATAACCCCTGGAGAATATTTATCTTAATATTTCATGCGTTCTGTATACATTAACAGTTTCATTTCGTTTCATTTTTCACGTTTATCGCTTCTGTTTTCTCCCGAGAATATATTTCAAACTTTAAAACGCGAAGTTTAAACAAAATCCGCAAAATTGTAAAATTATTCATTTAATTAAAAGCTCGAAGAATAAATAATACACCGAAAATTCAAAAGCGTTCTCGAAACAAAACAATCAAAAATTATTAATCGCGCCTTTTCGCGGAAAAGGCCGTAAACCGCAGCACCTCGCCGCCCTGAATCTAATTAAAAATGATTTCACAGCGTATAAGAAACGAATTCAACGCCAGGCTTCGCCGTTTGTTCGCCACCCACCCACACCCTTTTCCCCCTCGACCATAGCTGACCAAGTTAAACAATTCCGCAGGAAAATCGCAGGAATCCCTCCAGCCCTCTCGTCCTTGGCGTCCGGCGCGTGTCCAACTGCATGCGGTCGGGGGACCGTAACTTTCGACTTACGGCTCTCTCTCTCTCTCTCTCTCTCTCTCTCTCTCTTTCTCTCGAACCGGCTCGTGCAATCGATCGAGTGCACTCTCGGAGCGCACACCCGGCGATGACTCGATTAATTATTTCCCCGAGAGAGTCGATTCGGCGCGGCATCATTGTTCCGCGACGATTACCGTCCCGACTGGCTTGTATACGTCCTCGGCCGCTTAATTCGTTTTCTAACTTGTCCCGCGACGGAGGGGGTTAGGTTTGTTTTCCCTATTTCGAGAGTTCGGGTTATATGCGATTATAGGAGCTGCCGCTGCCGGGCGGCTCTCGGGGAGTTTTTTGGCTTTGCCTTGCGAACGCCGTCCGTGGAAAGCTTTTAGGGACAGAGGGGGGAAATCTCGTGGTTCTCGGGGAGGATGGAAATTACGCGCTGGCTCGTACAGCTCTGAGCGAAGAAATACTTTTTCTTTTTAGTCTTTACTCGGTGTAAAAGGGTGCGGGAAGGAGGATTTAATTTTTGGTATGAAAATCTTAAGAAAATCTCTGTACGGCGCCTTGCTTCGTAGCTGGTGATTATCGATCAAGAAACTTTGATATTAAATTATATACCGAAGCTACGCTATGAGCGTTCCCATTAAGTATTTTCGCTTTTACCCTCGAAATTATGACCCGTGCATTATGCTATAGGTACAGCTGCGCAACAATTAATCAACTACCGCGAAATTCTACGGTAAACTGTCATCTCGACTCTCGCAGGAACATTATTGGCTACGGGAATAAGGGGGGAGGGGAAATAATTAATCGAGTAATTATCACTAATAGAGTCACATTGTTCGATCAAATGTGATTTGCATATATTTGCATGATAAATGTAATAAATTCGAAAATCAACATTTATGATAAAAAAAATACTTGAAAAACTTTATAAAAAGCGCAAAATTAATTATTGTACGACGTATAATGTAAGAGCTTTATATTTCTCTTCACTTGCATAATGATTAATACATAATCAGGAGAACAAAGAAAAAAGAAGGTAGGGAAATGCTGTCCTACATAGAAAGAATAAAAGAAAATTCTGGAATTAGCTAAATCGTGTACAAATTCAACTTTGGTCAAACCGGAATAAATCAGCGTAGCGACTGAATAGCTTTTATACTTGTATTTTTCTTTCATTAATTTACCCTACTTTAAAAATATTTCTTTCTTGCTAATTAAAATTTTCTGTTCTGCAAATTGTAAAAAAAGATAGGCAAACATTCACTGAAAATTAACAATTTGGTCAAGTTCTCTTGTAAGCTGCTAATTAATTAATTCTATCAATTTAATATTATCCATCAATATGTAACCAGTGATTAATTACAGAAAATATATGTTTATAGAATGCAGGTTGCTTTCATGTACTATTCATAGTTTCTTGATTAGTCTATTGATAATTCATTACTGCCAGGTAAAAATACTGAGCTTACAACTTTTTAATTTTTCAACGAGAATCAGCTTTTGTGTTATTGATTTTCAATACGAGCACAAATTGTCCTTTGGAAAAGTGTGGCTTGAAATTTTTAAAACGCAGAGACACGATAAGAGTATTTTCGAAGGATTATTTAAGAAATTGCAATTAATTTTTATACACAAAACTGATATTTAAATTCTCGTAGAATTTATAAGTGTATACCAGAATATTAAAAAAAATCGAGTACTGTTCATAAAAATTTTACAAAATAAGAGAGTCACTTATCTATATAAACGCGTATCTTAGCTCTTAAGTAGCAACAGCTGAGTTTCACGAGTCTTCCAAATGTTACAAGTGCCAAAAGTACCTTAGAACCGCGCGGCCAAACATTAAATTTCTCTCGCGACTTTCGGTCGAAAAATAATCAATCTCCTTGAAAATAAACTAAAACGCGATAAATTTGAAACTTAAAATATAAAAACTAATCGATACTTTTATCTGAGGCATCTTCTTGAAAATAGAGGCACTTCTTTACTAAAGTATTTTATACCTATCGGTAGCTTGAAATAAATATTTAACTACGTAAAGATTTCATTAAATTTAGATGTCCGAAGTGACCAAGCAACTTTAAAACTCTTCGCATCCGTAAAGCGTTAATTTTTTTATCATCAACCCTGTAGTATACATTATATAAATTAGTTAGGAAAACTGCTTATTTTTAGGTAGTGGTAAAGCGCTTTTAGGATTGTTCTTATTATCATTCGACGGTAAAAAATGTTTCCATTTTTTCTACTCAAACAATTCTGTTTCAAAACAGGTATCTAAAGTGCTTAAAGAATATAATAACAGAATCTCCACCGCACAACATTTAACTTTAAACGATAATTATAAATTTATCGTCAATACTGTCGTTTCAACGGAAGCCCGTAATCCGATTTGCGCCCGCAAAATCATTAGCCGCTGCTGAATAAATAAACTGCGAGTGGCTAAAGAGCTCGAAAACGACGGAATTCGACGGCGATGAAAAAAGATTCGTAGATCCAGCGGGAAAAGGCGCGAGCCCGCGTGAAAAAAAGTCTGCCCATCAGTCGATAATTAATCGCCGCCAGCTCGAACTCGTTAATTATCGCCACGACGACTGGCAAACTGCTTTCCTCCTCTCTTTCTCTCTCTCCCGTTCATAAGGACTCCTCATCCGCTTCCATACCGGAGCGGCGGAAAAAGCGAGAGCTTTAATTGCGGATCCTCGCACCCGTTTGACTTCGCGCGCGCTCCGTCCCTCCCCCGAACTTTTCTAATTTCTTTCATTCGTCCGTTTTTATTAGCCGCGTCATTGTTTTCTCGTACGATTTCTTGTAAATCGATTCTTGTACGGCGCGCGCGTTGATTCCTATATATAAGGTATCGCTTTTTCGACGCGTTCCTCTCTCGATAAAAGCTTGCGGGGGAGGAGGGAGGAAAGGGGTTTAATTGCGCTCCTTTTCATCGTCGATTTTTCCGCCGAACAAAAGCGCCGTTTGTACATATCGATGTCGGCAGAGATCAGACGCGTTGCCTCGATGAAGACAAATGGTAAGCAGAATTGGGTTTCGATGAAGGAAGAAAATTTCTGATGAAAGCTCGTTCTCACTCGGTTTTTCTAAGTAGTCGGTGATGTCGCTCAAAAAAAAAAAAGTATATACGAAAATTTTGTTGTTTTTTTTTAAAGTCTGCCTTACAAAGCGGTAATGTAAAAACGCTTTCAAGCTAGATTTTTACATAGTACAATTTGTTTTCATAATCTTACTATTTATGAATTCTTATCTTCAATCAATCACTGATAAATTTATGACAAATTTTTTAAATTTGAAATAAAGAGAAATTTTGACTGAAAATAGATTATTCATAAATAATAAGATAATTTTAATCTTAAAAAAATAAAAAAAATTATTTTACCACGTAAAAATGTAACTTTCGATCTTATCTTTCAAATCCAAATGGAATTTTTTTAATTTGTAGAAAAGTTTTGAAATATTTTTAAGAACTTTTATTGCAGTTCTTTAGGTGGTTTTGTCGCGGGACTGATTGTCTTTAATTTATAGCAAATTTTTAAATGCGTGAGAGAAATGACGCTTTTGCGTGTTACTGTGGTGATAAATGGGAGTATAATCTGCAAATTGGATACGCGACACTGATATTAACTAAAATATAATTTCCTGCCGTGCGTTACCTTTAAAAAAAGATGAAAATAAAGTGATTATTTTAATTTTATTGATTACAAGTAACATTATGCAGCGAAGTGGAAATATCATAAAATAATTTTAAAAACAGCCCTGTTCGTATATTATACGAACAAACCTTTGAAAAAATACGTTTGTCCTATTAAATAAACCAAAAAAGTAGTTACTGCAGATTAAATACAGTTTTACAAGCGTTAAAGAAATTAGTGGATAAAAAGCATTAAAAAGACATAAAAGTCCAAGAATGGGAGAAGTGGATAATGTCTTTGTTTTAATTTACGAGTAACTTGCAACTCTACCTAATTAACCAAAATGCACAGTTAAGTAGAGTAAGTACTCTCGTGGTTAGACTGCGCAGACCAGATATCTCTTAGGATTAGTGGAAGGGCACTTTCTTTACGCTTTAAGTTGAAAGACAAGGATTTTAACCGTTTTTTCAAATATCTACTTTTTATCAACTTTTCACCAACGTTGCAATTTCAGTTCTAATTTGGTATTATCGAACGGTAAATCATGGATAGTCTAAAGAAAGATAGGGGTAATAAGCACTTGCAAAGCCTAATTGGATATGAGTAGCAGATCAAATTTATGTCAAATAAAGACGCTTTCAAGCCTATTGGGGTCAATCTTCAAAATCGCATTGCAGTTATATTAGTACCGAAATTTACGATCTTTTCAAAAGCATCGTACGAACGAAAATATCAACTGAAATTAATGAATCTCAACCATATACGAAAAATAAATGACTCGAAATAAATGTTGCGGTTGAAGAAAAAAAGCATAGAAGAAAGGGTCTTTGGCTGCTTATACTTCGGCTGTTTTTCTACACCCGGCTTTTTTTTCACCGTTTTTGCTCCTTGCTTCAATCCCGACCCCTCTTTTCATTTCAATAAGCAGGCCGCACATGCATATTCAAATCTAGAGCAACGTGATAAGTTCGGGTTTTAAAGGGCAATTTTTAACTGGAAAATTCACTGAATATTATTTTAAACGAGTCTTCCGAGTCGAGTATTTGTTCTGACAACGCGACACGTGAAACATTTTTATTTTGAAATCTTAAAAGATCGTCTTTGCAGCTGGAGCCTTTCTAAAAATATTACTTCGATCAAAAGAATGTAAGCGATAATTCGCTTGGGTGAAAGTGTTAATAAAATTGATATTCATTTTAATTTTTAATTAATGGCCTTTTAAAACAGTATTACTGTAAAGGTCAACGGGCAGATAAAAAAGTATATCAAATTTTATGTTTACGATTTCAAAGATTCATTGCAAATCTGCTATGTTTCCATAATTTAATTCAGCCTTGTTCTTTTACACGTTTGTAAAAATAATATGATTAAAAAAGTAGTAAAACTGTTGAAATAACGAAGAAATTTCTTAAATATATCCATATAGTCGTATGAAAGCATACGCGTATTCTCTTGTTACACACTTTTTTTGCTTGCATTCCAAACGCATTTTTATTCGTCGGATCATTTTTATTATTCAATAATACCGAAGTCTGCACGGAAAATTTTTTCCACTCTAAATGATAACGTACGGGGAAAGTATCCTCATGAAAGAATTATTCTGCTGTCCTTGCTCTTTTATTCCCATGCAAATTTATCGAATTGCTTTCGAGGAATTGATTATTTTTTTTTTTCGAAAAATAATTTATTTCATTGTTTATTTGTAACAAAAGGTATGAAAATAATATTCGAAAAATAAAAATCTGAAGCTTTTTCATTATTTATTTCTGCTTTTTATATCTATTGAATACATTTTTAATCGACAGACAAACTTTCCACATTTAAATTTTTTTTAAAATTCCTGAAATGGTGACCACGCCGCTTCTCTTTTTCAAATAAAACATGTACTTTTTTTATTCTTGTTTCCGAATGCGACGCAACTAATTTTACATGACCTAAAAATGCGTAGCCGTTCATTGATTTTTAAATTAAAAAAAATTCGTTTTCATTCGTTATTTCAATTAATTAACTTTCTTCGACAAAATCCAAAGAATATAAAGAAAAAAAGAATTCTCCAATACCTTTAGCTGAATAATAAAATAACTCCATATAACTCAGACCTCATAAAAACCGCTTGGCTTATACATGGAAAACATTTTCCGCGAAAGAGCTTCTATCTGCGTGAATCCAATTCTTTTTTTTTTCTCGAAATTGCATTGTTTCCGAGAACTCACTCGGCTCGCTCTCCTTTCGCGATCAATCTGGGGAAAAAAAAGAACCAGGCACTTTCCAACTGTTGATGCTTTAATCAATCCGTGAGCCGATCGGCCCTTGCTCCAGCTATGTTTTATGCATCGAGTTAATTCGCGATCGCCTTCGAATTTGTTTCGCTTATATTATCCAGCTTTCGGTCATCTGGGATTGCCCGTAAGTGGGTAGCGATCGAATAATTAAAGCCGAACTGTCGGATACGTTTGTTTTTTGAGGAAAATTCAGTGGAAGTCTTTGTTTCTAATAAGCAAAGTTGTAAATAAGTTAAGTTCCTCTTATATAAGTACAAGTAAACAGATTACCTATATTAGTGTGTCTTTCACTTTATTTAAAATAAAATTTCTTTCAAACGTGGTTTACGCTCTTTTAAATAATATATTGCTTTACGTTACCAACCAGTTGCCTGGTTACGGAAGCCGACTTCCTCAAAGTTAAGCAGCGTTTAGGCGCGGTTAGTACTTCGATGGGTGGATCGATGAGACTCCGGTGCGATCGCTTAAGTGCGTTCTCACATTTTACAACGTCAACCGGAGACGTAGAATAGTAGGATTTCGACGTTTACGCCACAGACACAGAATACTCCGGTGTCCTACGAAGCGAGCTGATATGTATCCTATTGGGTTTGCCTATATTTATTTATATAAATGTAAGGTGAATATTGAAGTACGAGTTTAGGAATCTGTGAGCCGGGTGGAAATCTATTCGTTTTTTTTTTTAAGGCGCTTCAGATATTTTCATTGGAAATGTGAAAAAAATGGAGAAATTTTTCACCGATCTGCGAAACGCTTTTTCGAATCAGATTTGGATTTCTCGGGTTGAAAAACTAAGTAAATTCTGCAATCCTCTTCTTTTTCGATATTTCCAAGGTGTAGGTATATAAGCCGCATGTTACCTACTTCGGAAGCGTCTGAAAGCTTGCGCGACAAAATGAAGGTTTGGGCAGCAGCGCAAAATTATGTTTAAAAAATTGTTTAGTTCAGACGAGGAACTAAGATGGCCACGAAATGTATTTATCGTCCCCTCTAAGTATAACAAAATTTTTTAATTTTGCCTTTTCGAAATCAAAATTTACTAATAATTACTGTAACAGTAATATTCAAATCGAAGGCAACGAAGCAGCAGGAACATTAAATATTGAATCGAAGGATTTCAATCTCGAGAGCGTAATAGTCTTTTTAAAGCTCAGATTGGACGGTAAAAGATTCCCCGGGAAGTCATTTTCCGGCACAGCAACCTCAAAGTAAAAATCCTGCTCGACTAAACGTTTACTTAAAAAAAAAAAAAAAAAAAAAAAATTATTCGCTCGAAAGCATTCAAATGCACAGCTCTCGCGAATACATAAAATTTAGTGCCGGCGTTCGACTCGCCCCCGGGGGAGAGATAAAAAGCCCGGCGATCCACTCGCTTTCGCTGCCCCCGCCGCGCAAACAACGATACGTATTTTGCGAGTCCGCGGCATTATTTTGCCGCGGGATCGTCGGTAAGTTTCGGCGCAAATTGAATTCTCGCCGGCGGCCTGGTCCCCAACTGGACCTTGTCCAAGGAAAATAATCGCCTTCCGTTTCCCGTCTAGGCTTGTACGCGAATGAGCTTCGGTATAGGTTGCAAGTTTATTGGACGGCGCGGCGACGGGGGCGGCTTTTTTAAGGAACTAATAGCCGTTGCGGTGCTTTGTTTATCGCTTGTCTTGAGGGAAATTAATGGCAGGTTTTTTGAAGCTTTTATGTAAGAGAACGAAGCACGTGATTCACGTATGTCGTAAACGCAGATTGATCAAATGGAATTAAGTTGTTTACGAAGAATATACAGAGATAAAAAGACAAAACTGCCTTAATCAGAATATATTAATATGTTTATGGACGTTCAATGAAAGTTCTCATATTTTGAAAGAATACAAGAATTAATTGGCTCAAGCCTTTGATTCCAGCCAGCTCTATATTTAAAAAATAAACAAAATGTATAACAGCAATTGCACAGTACACGATAATTATTGTATAAATTATGAAATTCCTATCTTATTTAATTAAAAAGTATATTTAAAAAAAATTCAATTCTTTCCGTCCATCTTTTAAGTTTACCGAAGCTTGTTTACAAAATTTCGACAGCTCGAGGGACATTTCAATTAAAAAAGCACTACCGACGTATAACAAGCCTTAAACAAACACCCGACATATTCGGGAGCGAACGATATATTTTCAATTCCTCCCGAGCGCGAAAAATTCCATCAGCCCCGCATCGAAAATCTGCCGCTCATCCGTGAAAAGAGCGTAAAAAATCCGTCTCAAGCAGGCCTCCCCCCCCCCCCCCCCCCTGGCCCGTCAATTCCAGCCCACGCAATTTTCGAATCAATCAAAGCGGCTTTTATCGCGCTATCACGCCTCTGGAGCCGCTCGACGTTTAAAATTACAAGTCGATCTCGCGCGGGGCGCGCAGACGCGCCCCGGGCCGTTTCGTAATACGGCGGCGTATCAATGATGCAGCGACGCGCGCGCGCGCGCCTCCGAGAGTGCCTGAAATATTCATACGTCAATCGTCGTCGGCGCGGCGGCGGCTTGACCGCGAAAACGAGGGAGAGAGGTCGTTTTTCCCGCGTCGTCGACGGCTGCCTCTCGTGAAAAAAGTCGGCCCGCTTCGAAGAGATTCATCGCGCGCCCCGGCGGCCGACTTTGCGTCTCGGGGAGGATCCCCTCCACTCTGAAGACCCGGGAAGCGGGGGGAGGGGCGGCTCTTTGAAACATTCACGCCTCGCTTTGCGTTTTTATCCTTTTATCGTCGTTTTTAAGCCGCATCTCTCGGGGGGGTAAATAATAATTTATTTTGTTGCTTTTTCATTTTTACCGTATTCTTCGACCTTCTTGAACTTTTTATACGCGTCGCTTTTGTAATCTTTGACGTAAATTATTTTGCTTATCAATCGTGTTGAATGAACAAACAACTCTTATACGATACCGCATTGATTATTATTAACCATATTTTAAATTATCGCAATTCTAAAATTTACATTTTCATTATTCATTATTTATAAGTTTATCTGTCGACTGGATATAATTATTATTGGAAGATAATGTTCCATTTTGGCTAGGTGTGGCAGCTTATCATTAACGAAATTCGATTGACGTGATGCTGATCTTGTGGTTATTTCAAGGGAACGTCCATAAACCACGTAGCCAAGATTAGGGGAGGGGTACGGCAAAAGACTACGCTGAACCATGTGGGGGGAGGGGCGAGGGGGCTAATGCTACGTAGTCATATTTTTCAAAGATCGGGAAAATATGAACGTTTTCAATTTTAAATTACATGCGTAAAACAGGAAAAACTTCTTTTATGTTGGCTGGACGCGATAGGAGCACGCTCATGTTGACAAGTCGTCGCTTGCCAAGTGGACAATACGCACGCGGTTTTTCTCACCACTTGTCTGGGTTACGAATTTTGTTCAAGCTTTGAAATATGTTTTCTAATGTTAAAATGTGAAAGAAGCTGCGTGCTTTTGGTCTAACGTTCGATTTCAAAAGTTATATGAGCTCTTTTAGCTCATTAGAAAAGCTAAGAAAAATCGATTTTTATTCAATTGCGTGTAACTTTTCAACTGTTAATTGTAGGGCATTTTAACTTTCGCCGTAGGCTGTGCGATTTGTCAGCTGATCGCTTTTTAGTTCTAATGTTTTAGATTGTTCTGTATGATCTATACAGAATACTGCCAACAAAATAAACATTGAGAGGATTACCATCGTCTACTTTCCTTTTAATCCAGCCCCCAAAGGGGCCGAGATTGTCTTCATTGTAAGCCAAACTGGCTGTCTCACTCTCCTTGTCTAACGCTTAAGAAGGTTGCTCACTGGTTATATTTATTGGACTAGAACATCCGTTTGAATTTAACGCACTCAACTGTCTCAATTTTTCTAGACTCTTCTTAGCTGGTTGCTTAGAATTTCGATCACTTTTTTTACCTTTATCTTTTGCTAAGGTAGTTTTTTTGCTTTGCTCCTGTGTGTTTTTTGAATCTTGTTTCCTTTTTCTAGTGTTGTTTCCCTGGTTATTCAACATAGGATCAATCTCCGTAGAGTCATCCTGATTATATCCAGAGTCCATTATGTACAGTTTTGATCGTCCGCAACGCGGAGGTAAAACAGAAAAAGACACCACTCCCCAACAAAGAACACTTGCACTGAGGTCGTGAGAAAAAAGTAACCCTAGTTAAATGCACCTTTGCTATAGAAACAGTCAGATTATAGAGTAATTCTATAATTTACACAGAGGCAAGTGATAACACGTGCGACTTCGTGCGTGACTCCAACGAAACTCCGACTAGTTTTCTAGGGGTAAAACTCTCGCTGCGCCACCTAGCGGCCAGTCCGAAACTAAAAGTTTTTTTATATTACTTAAAAAGTATTATTTTAATTTAAAAAAAAAAGAATAAGATAAGAATAATTATAAACGATTGGAAGAATTGGAATGTCGGAGAAATTTATTTTACCAGGCGCAGTTTACTTCCAACTTAACTTTACCTTAACTTAACTTAACTTTTAACTTCATTTTAATAGAAATTTAGTCTTTTAAAGCTAAATCTAAAAGTTATTTTGAAGCTCATTTTGCCTTTTAGCCGAAGTATATTTTTTAGATTTCGAAATTTATTTAATTTGAATTCAAAAGTCCCTTTGTTTTTATTTCTCTCGATTTTTCGAATGAAACAGAACATCGTGCAACCCGAAGTTGCGTATAAACTCTTCACTCTGTATGACTTTTTGATCTTTTGAATGGTTTGGTTCAGATTCAACGGTTATGCAATAAGAAGATATATTCGATCGAGTCTTCGACATTCAAAAGGCGTTTTTATATGAGCCTATTTTTCAATCGAATAAACGTCGAGCCATTTCCATTTTCTGCGTTTGCGAGATTTAGGGTTCTACTACTTTTCTAACTGAAGATATAGGTTTAAAGTTAAACTTTGTATCTTGATTTGCAAGCATAACTACTTTTTAACTAAAAATAAATAATGTAAGACTACCCTCAAATACATCACAAAAATTTAAAGAGACTTAGCCGAAAATCTGTATGTTCCAAACGTCGCAGTAGTTTACCGACACTAAAACTTGGCATCGCTCTAAAAACTCTCTTCAAAATGTTGCATGCCCCGCACAGATTCGATCCAAGCGAAGAAAGCATTTAAGCATTCAAGCCCCGCTTAACTTCAGAGATCAATCTGTATTTTTTAGCCGTACACACAGCAGCTCGTTGCTAATTCGCAGACACCACTCAGCATTTGCAGTTTATCTTTCTTTGCCTCCCCTCGGTCCAACTCGCTCATGCGAGAAATGGGAAGTTCGCGAGGAAGAGGTCGGTACATATATATATATATATATATATACGCGAGCACCGCGCAAGACTCGCTGCTGCGTATAACTTTCGAGCGGGCGCGAGAAACTCCGCGGAAGCTCGAGTCACGCGCGAAACTGGCGCTTCGACTGCTGGGGTGCATTAACGTCGAACCGCGCGAATTGAGCAGCTTAAACCGCTGCTCGTATCTGAGGATCGCTTTTGGAAGGCGGCCAATTTTTTTTTTTTTTTTTCTTTGGAGGGGGTAGGGAGGGAAGTTCCTCGGTGTATTGAAAAAATTTCAGAGTGTTTTAATAAACCTCGGACTTTTATGAAGGGGATATAATGGTTCGTTGCTGTAATAAAAGCGAATTATACTCGAGGAGGAAAGTTATGAAAATTATTTTCTCGACCGGGGAGTTGAATGTCTTTTGGAGATTAAATAATTATCGGAGTCGAGAAAAATTTTGGCTTAACCTTCCTCGCTCGATTTTCGACGAAAATCAGCAAAAAAGTGCGGTGAGTTACGCTTGCTGGTTCACCTTCCGAGAATCCTTCGTTCCCGAAATTTTGTATGCAAACTTGACCTAAAAACAGAGCGTCGTTTTGTTAAAGTTATATTTTTATATTAGTTTTACATAGAAATAGCTAGTGGATACGCTATGATTTATCTGAAAAAAATCTGTGTTCAACGTTCTAAAAATCTTTCGTTTTTGAATTTGTAACCTATATTAAACGTCTTTTTAATATAAAGAAAATTGAAAATAATTTACTTTAGCAAAAGATTTTGTATTTTACTCGTACAGAGGTAATTTTCTTACGGAAAATGATTTATTCTGTCAATATGTGTCAATAAAATCAATAACATTGATTACCAATCTTCTCAGTATAATATACATCTCCTTTTTTAATAATCTATTAATATTTATGATTTTCATTCATTTGATCAAACTTAATTAATAAACTTATTCATAAAGGCTACAACAGTATCAGCTAATTAAATTCATTAATAAACGTCAATCTGACATTTTAACATTTTAAAGGTAGAGTCGGGATTAATCTAACATGCCGGAACATTATTAATCAAAATTAGAGCGGAAAGCGGATTATTTTACTATATATACCACGTCGGTAAAGGAAGCGATGAAGACCCGAGAAAATGGCGTTTTTAAATTTAATATCCTCCAGCTATTCATTCTATATAAGCTACAAAACGCCATTCGAATGCAGCAATCCTCTCAATCGTCACAAATTCTCTCAAGAGTAATAAAGTCAAGATTTCCGCCACTTGATATCCGCCATAAAAGCTCCCTTATATGACAGCGCATCGGAAATACAGTTAGCCACACGTATTTTGCCTTTTATTGTAATGCGCGACGAATCGACGAGTTCGCGGCCGATATGCGAAATCTTTGGCTCGAGATCCCCGAGTTACGACGAGCTTTCTGCATTTAAAGTCTTTCGGTGAGGAGGGAGGGTAGACGGAGTAAATCGTTTCGGGGGTGGGGGAAGATTTTGGCCGGTGGAATGCAAATATAATCTTCCGCGATTGGCGTGGATGCGAGCTCTTATCTTTTTAGAGGCCGTAACTTTATTTTTACGCCCTTTAAAACGAATGCCGAGCACCGACAAATAGAGAAACGTCATAAAAAGAAACGCCGGGCGAATTATACTGATAAGTTCATTTATGTCGACGGGCGCAGTTATTCGAATGTGCCGGAGTCAGCGATATTATTTATCCTGGTGATGAAATGGAATGTACCGTTCAATTTCGTTAAAACGGCTTTGAAATTTACGAGGAATTGCTTACTGAGTTAACGAAAAAAAATCTCTTTATCAAGCGAAATGAAGAATTACAGATTTAATACCTTTGCGTAATACATAAAGTGGTTTTTCTGCTTTTTGTATTAATGATAATATCTTGCCGCACTGAAAGTAAATCAAAGAGATGCAGTTTCTGATCCTTTTGGAGCTTGATGAAATGGGGTTCTTCATTTCATGTCTTGTTGCACAAAGAGTTATACGCACAGTGACTTTAAAATGTAATGTTTCAAAGAGAAAATTTCTAGATTTAAATTATACAAATTAAGCGTCTTCTCTCGCTAAAAGGTAAAAATAAAATCTAGATTTAATTCAAGAAAATTTATACTTTCAGCTTCAAGAGATTTTAATTTAAAATTTCAACTTAACTTTATTTTTATTTTTAATGTTCACTTCTTACATTAACGTTCTTTAACAGTATTTATTTAGCAGCTCTTTGAAACGTTTTGTGAGCACTATTTTATGCTAAATCAGCAACTCTGAAATATTCTTGAATTTAAGAATTTAATTAACTTCGCCCACAAACGATTAAGCACAAATGTTCTTTTCTCTACATCCGAATAACGCTTTAAAAATATCGCATTACAATTAAATTGTAATTCCGCCTTTAGCCAAACTTCGTTTCAAGAAAAGTACAATGACGTACCCACAGCATCGCAGCATCATCATATCAACGTACCCGCTTAAAGTCGTATCGCACCAGAAGATCAAAGCATCGCGTAACTCCGCGGAAAACTAGGGGTATATACTCCGTAAACGCCGCGGCATTCCGTATCATCCCCGCGCTTTTTCGTTATCCAGCCCGGGGAAAAGCCCGGGAACTCGGCTTCCCCCCCGATAAAACTCGAAAGTTTTTCGTCTTACGGCCCTTTATCGCCGCGTCGGACTTCTCTCTCCGCCCCGCGCCGCCGCCTTTCTCGTACATAAAACTCTCGCAACTCGCGCGGAACGAGAGAGCGTTTGAAAGCTCGAGGCCGCGCGCGGTTGTACGGGAGAGAGAAAGAGAGAGAGAGAGAGTCGATGAAACGAGAGTTTACTCGTTGTTGCCCGGCCCGCGCGGAGAGACGCGCGACGCCTCCATTTATCTCGAGAGATCGGAGGAGCGAGAGCCGAAAAGTTTGCCGGCGCGCGCCTCGCGAACTTCAATCGGGGATAATGAATTCGCGGAGCTGCCTGATTCAGCGGTTACTGATCCTTGATCGGGTTATTGGAACGTTGAGATTAGACGGCTGTTTGTGGAAAATTTGAATTTTTTTTAATGTGGAACGTCGCCGCGAGATGTACTTCTGAAAGGTTTAATTTGATTGCTTCGTATATAAGATCAAGGGTCCCATTTTAAAACGCATAAAACATTTTATCGCGCGAAAGGAAATTTTAAGTCGGTACCTTCGAGGAGAGAGTAAGTTATATAGTGTTGTAAAATATTGGAATCGAATTTCCAACTGCGGACGTTGAAAGGATATAAGAAGAATGTAAGAGTACAAGATTACACGTCGCGGAGAGTTAAAAAAAGTTTCGGCCGTTGGCTGAATAGAATGTAAAGGAAAATGTAATATAATAGTGCAGTTTCTGAGATGAATCTTTTGCTATATACAGTCGTGCGAAGAACGGCAAGGAAATTTGATGCTTCTTGAAATAAAATATAGCAAACTGACATGAGAATCGAAAATTTTAATAAAACGCTTCCCAAGCATTTCCCCCCCAATTCTTCGTAAATCTTTACTTTTCATCGAACGAAGTAATTGCCTGGTATAGCTAAATTAATTTAAAAGTTGATCGAGTCGAGCGCTTTAATAAGTCAAAAGTTTCGAAGGCCAAGAGAAAATAATAAAGTCGGCGAAATTGCGAGGCGGCGGCGTCGAAATAAAGCGAACGAAGCGGGCGATGCATCCGTATAGCCGTGCACTCTTGTTCGAAGTGGATGACTCGGGGAATGGGGATAAGATCGGCATAAATGTGCATAGAATTTACGCGCCCCGAGCCTTCCTTCCTAGCCGGGATTCGACGGCGCCTTCCCAGACGTTAATTAACTCCGGTTTATTGAGTTTCAGAAGGTCCCCCTCCCCCTCCGATCCATCCCTCTCTCTCTCTCTCTCGCGTCTCGAGAGCAGCCAGAAACGTGGAGGGCCTCCCTCTTCCCGCGCGGGGAAGTTAATTCAACCTTCAAAACCGGCTACTTGGCAGGTTTCCGTTGGCTTCTCTCTTTTGTCCTGGCTTAATAAGCCTCGGTATTCCGCGGGCTTTATTTTAAAATTTTATTATTAAAAGCCGGCTGAAGCGAGGAGGCGAACGAAAGAAAAAAGTATATAACGTTGACGCTCCGCAGAAGAGCTCGCCCTTTCAAAGGGAGAGACACACGCGCGCGTGTGTGTCTGGCTACTCGTGTCGGCTCGAGCGATAAAATCTATGTGTGAGGATCGATAGGGGCGCGGTATAAATATAAGTATCGGAGGCTTAATATCCAGCTCGCTCCTTAATATACTTTAATCGCTACGGAATATATAAAAATTCCCGAGCGTCAGAGGTGCGGTGCGAGAGCCGCCGATGTCGAGTTCTGTCGTGTAGAGGGAGGCAGGTGTGTTCTAATGTTGTGGGTGATAATCTTTTTATGAAAACTAAACGCTCGATTCATTTTATCTCTGTTATGCGGTACTCGATTTAAGTAGTTATTGACGGGATTTAAAATAACTCTACGAGTTCCTGTGATAAAACGAAAATACTGTAGCTATTTATAGGGTTATTGGTCAACCGAGCGTCCTTATTTTATTACCATCACCGATTTTATATAAGTAGCTATGACCTGTCAACATCATTCCCATTTTTCTTTAAAAACTGACTAATCTTTATGTACATTTTATCGGAGCTTTACAATTACTGTTAATATATGTATATTTAGACAGATTAAACAAAACATAAAGCTCCTCCCTCCAACGAAAAAACCTCTCCTCGCGCGCGCTTACATCCCCGATAATTAAAACTCCCCCTTTTGCGCCTCATTGGAGAAGCAATAACGAGCGCCGCGCTGAATGCAAGAAGCGCGCTTTTTCGTTACATTTAGAAAAAGAAAAAAAAAGACGAAGAAAAGCAAAAAATAAGTCGCGGGCCCTGCTTACGAATGCCAAGGTTGAAAACTCGTCGCCGCGCATTTCACCGTCGGCGAAGCTTTCGGCGCGACGAGAGCACATCGGGAACATCTGGCCTGCATTTTTCCCGTCGGCGCACGCGCCCTGCGCCTTTGGAATTTCCACGAGAAGAGTCCTGCCTGCCAGCGGGGCATTATCATCGAGAGCACGTGCTTTTCGCCTGGCGCGCGAAAGCGACGCGGAAGATTTTCGGCGCTCAGCTCGACGGGAGGTTTTCGGCAATGTTCGACGATCGACGAACGTGGGTGTTTTCAAGAGGAGAATCGAAACAGATTTTTGTATATAAACGATGTTTCGAATTAAAAGTTTATGCCGACATTTTGTCCTTCGGAGGAAAGGGCAACTTTTTGAATAATTGTTTTTCTTTCGAGCGCAAGAAACTTTTAATGCAAAAAAGAAACAGCCAATCGAGGAGAGAACTTCTTTCCAGAAAACGTGCCGAACTCTGTTTAAAAAATTTCAATCCCTGTCGTTTAATGAAAAAAGAGACTCCCTAAGTATTTTAATTTCGCCTGATACAACTTTCTTAGATTTCCGGTCCGAAGGGAGAGAGAGTAGCAGAGCGGAGAGGAGAAGCCGATGCTTGAGAAATCCAGTCGCGTGTATTCCCGGGGCAAAGAAACTTTATCCCGGAGAAGAAGAAAAAAAAAGAGAAAACGCAAAAGTTGCCTCTCCCCCTCTGTGCGCGCGCCTCGAGGCGTATCCGTCCGACGTGTGCCGGTGTATTATACGTCGCGAATTAATGGTCGAGGAGGAGAAAAAAAGGAACGGGGGAATTAGTACGTCTCTCGGCTTTTGACGCTTCGTCACGGCTTATCTCGGACTTTTCCAGTGGCGGTTGACGGTTTGCGGGCGGACTCGCCTCCTTGCATGCGATATGCGATGCGCGGAATGAAAGCGCGGCCGAGAGTAATGGAGAGCGAAATGGGCTTTACAAGCGAAGCGTGCCGCGGGGAAGCCTGATGATGACGACGCCGGGAGCCTTTGGCCTTTGATTTTTCAATGCCACGGCTGTTTGTTCCGTTGAAATGTTTTTTGTTTTTGTTAATTATGTTTAATTAATTAACTGCGTTTAATTGCGCGAGTGTAACCTCGGTATTAGATTTCTGTGGAAATATGAAAAATGTAATTTTTAATTTAAAGCCCTTTTAAGTTTCTAAAAGATATTATATGCTTAGAATTATGATTATTTGCTAGATATTGATAATTACAATATATAATAATTGAATATAATTGTAATTATTGTCAAGGGTTAATTATTTATTGTTAATCATTCAATCGCTTTGATATTGGTTTATGTGTATTTACTGTCCGAATTGCGAAACTGACAATGGTTAATTGAAAAGGCAAATAATGGAGCCGATTCTTGCTGGCATTAGAACAAATAACTGGATAATTATACCATTATTTGTATTGACGGTATGAAGTGAAACAAATTTTCATTATTAGCATCAAAAATCATTTATACATATTATGTCATTAATTAAATTTGAAATTTTTAATTTATTTTTAATTGCAAAAATATAAATAAAATAAATACATATGAATATGAAGTTTAAATGGTCCGACTTCAAATTCGAACGCGAAACTTAAGTAAGTAGTGATGTATGAGTTAAGTCAGACAAGCGTAGCTTTTACTTTTTCTATAAAGTAATTGGATTTAAAATTTAGAGAAGAAAAATTGTAGCTTTCGTACGACATGAAAACTTTTTTTTAAACGAACGTTTCTTTTTTAGAGCCTTTGTCGGGTAATACTATGAAACTGATTCGAAGATTGAAAATAAATAAATAACGTACACATGCTTTCACCACTTTATAATTTGAAATTTAGAAAAGTCACTATATCTTCTTTCCGTTCTACGTATTCTGATTTGTTTTCGTTTTATTGCTTTTCCAATTCTATCAGCTCCCGACATCCTATAATTTATCCGTATTTTTCAAATAAAATCAAACAAAGCTAATGGAATTTTTTTTAATAAATAGTGCATACGCACAAAATAATTGATTAAAAGTGAAGAATAATTTTTTCGTATTAAAAACAGTGTAATTTAAATTATTACTAATTAATTAAAATTAAAATGTATAATTATAAAAATTTTAGTTTTAATAAGAAAACATTGAAAACACTTTTGTGATCGCTTTGCGGTTGCTCCAAACTATTAAATTATTTGAAATTTTCAAGCTGCTTGCATTGAAAAAAGAAGATCTACAATATGCAAGGAATTCTCATGCGATTCAACTCTCTACGAAGTTTCAGAAGGAAATTACAATATTTCTGTATTCTTCGTTTTCAATGAAAAATACACGTTGTAAAAGCTGAATAAAACTCTAATTTATACTCGCATAAAAGGCGCAATAAAAAGATCGTTTTTTAGAGCGGGGACTTGTGTATTGAATTTCATGGCGACTTGAAGAAAGATCCAAGAGCGAATCTTTTTATTCGTCGCTGACACACAAATATAATAAAATGTTCACTTCGTGGCTTTTGATGATGCAAAGGATAAAAACTCTTTGATTCCTATAATAAAAACAAAGTGTAAGGTTCTACTTTAGTGTTTTACGTTGTTGTATTAAATGACTTGAATTTTGTACATAAACTCACTTTACTTTATTATTTACTTTGACTGTATTTAAAAATTTAACTTTAAAATAAACAGAAGATGAATTAGTAGCAATATAGCTGACAAATCACTAATAAATACTTTTCTATGATTATTGTAGTTTCAAAAGTTTAGCGGTTGTATTTTCTGTCACTGTTATTCCATTTTTTTGCATTAATTTCTCTATTATTTCCACTATTCCCTTTCTCTATTTCCCAATTTCTCCAAAAGATACTGTAGCTTTTGAAATAACTGTTCCATGAAATCGTTATTACAGAGGTTTGGCAAGACTGGTAACTTTATTAAAATGCTTGGCGAGATATTTGTCTGCAAGTGTAAGGACTGTCTACATACGTCACTGTTGCAGCCAAGAAATCCCTTTAATTTGATATTTAACAAAGAATTTTTTAAATCGCCGCATTAATTAAAATTTAAAATAAGCCTTTTGAATTATTCGAATAAGTGTACCAATTCTTTAAATTGTACTTTTACTTTCTATTCAATATAAAAAAATGCCATAAAACGCCAACTCTCCTTTATTTGATATATAATTTTACGTGCACATCAGTCATAGTCGCTGCTAGCGACATTAGCAGAAAGTTAATTGGAAAAAATGTTGACCGCAGGCGTCACAGCGCCGTGTTACCGAAGCCTCGGTCAGGCGCAAAGCCCGTTTAAAACCGCATCTGTAACAGTTGCCAGACGGCATTGCGGACGGGCGAATCGTCGTATACGAAAAGGTAAAAGCTCGAGCGCGTAATGGATATTAGCGAACGTGGAATAAATGGCGCGCGCAGCTTCTGGCTCCCCTATTTTCGCTCTAGTAAACGATGACGTTCGCGCGTGTCCGAACGAGTGTCGGACTAGTTATGATGATTTTGAATAAGGTTTTAGTACCCCGAATGTGTTGCGGCTTTATTTCAGTGTTCAAGAATACGTTTAACGTATTCTGCTTAAGTGAATTGCACAATTATACCTGCATAATTGAATTGACCGGTGTAAACTTCTTTGGGATTCTATACACATTTTTAGATTTACTATAATAGTAATGGAATTTACTGTTTATTAAATAATTAATAGACTTGATCTAGTCGAAATGACTGATTAATTCATTTGTATAATAACTGCCTTGTTATTCATATACACTATTTCGTTTAATCCTTCCTTAAAAAATCCATGAGATGTAAGTTGAAGCTCATCATCGAGCATTGTGATTGGTTTAGAGCATATACATACGTATGATACGTATAAAATTTTACGTATATTACATTACCTATATACACGGCTGCATAATCTTGCGGCGACTTTTCAAAGACGAAAGGGTTAGGTTTTTAAAAACAAAATATAGAGATTAGAAGA
>JAWWML010011929.1:0-28067 GCA_035047165.1 Ormyrus rosae | reverse complement strand
CTTTTAAAATTTCCCATCGATGCGTAGAGCATGAAAAAAAAGTGAAGAGCCGTTGAAGCGTAGAAAAAAAAATTATAGCATTTGTGCATTCATTGACACAGCATTCTCCAACTAAATTTAATGAGTGTCCGATACATGGAACAAAAAATGCTAATTTGTTTTCCTCTTTAATATGTGTTTGTAAGCCTTCATATTTTCCTGACATATTAGCAGCGTTATCATATGACTGAGCTCTACAATCACTTACACGCAGATCATGCTCTTTGAATAAATTTAACAATTCTTCCTTTAAAGATTTGCCTGTGTGACTGTGGATAGAGACGAAACAAAAAAATCTTTCATGTACACGATCATTTATATAATAACGAAATATGACGGATAACTGATCTGCATGCGAGACGTCAGGTGTAGAATCTACAATAAGCCCCCAATATTTAGCTTCTTTCATTTCATTTTTGATATGCTCCAATAAAACACTCCCCATCACACAGATGAACTCTTATATAGGCCTGGATTTCAGCTTCTATTGAATGGATTTTTATCGTTCTTTTTTTGTTTTACCGCAAATTTTCGATTTTTGAAAAATTTAATTTTAATTTTTTTTAATGATAGGATTAAGATATTTGAATTGACCATTTTAAAGAGTATACAAATACCTATAATTTCAGAGCAAAAAGTTACTCTGGCTCTTATGATTTGTTTTTAACAAAAACGTGTTTTGTTTTAAAAGCTTATAATTCTTAATTTAAATTATCAGCTGCTCTGAAGAAATTTTTGGTAATCAAGAATATATAGAGCTATAATCTGTAAAAATTTCAAGCCATTTTGTCAATTAGTTTTTGAATAAAAAAGCTGAAAACCGAAAAAAATGAGTTTTCTATGGGGAACAATTACGGAAGTAAAAAGATTTTAAATTACTTGAAATTTTTGGAAAAGGTAGATTTTTTATATCTTCAGAGTTGTATAGTTTTTCTGCTTATGAAACTTATTAGTTCAAAAGATATTAAAGTTTTATTTATTTTGTTTCAATTTTTTGAATAGCTGTATCTTAGTGAATAATCGATCTCTTTCAATGATTGACCACTTATATTTTTCGTCTTTAACTAAACTTTCAAAATTAAAAAGAATTTTTGAAGTTCATCTACCAGTTTTTGTTTTATAACGATTTTAAGTTATGTATGGTATCGCGATTACATATATAACATTATTATTTTATTATGACTTTTTACATTAGTTTTCGCAATATATAGTTCAAATAAAATAAAAAGATTAATTACTTTTCTTTGGCTAATATTTTTATATGACTTAATTTAGCGCATGCATTTTTATTCAAGTTTGTCGCGAAATCAAGCTTTGTACCTGGAGTTTCAAAAATTCTGTTTTTTAGGACTTTAAATATTCCAATAACAAAATTTATATTTAAATTTTGTTAGCTGTTCATTAAATTCTAAAATGGGCATATAAAAATAAAATAATAATAAAAACGAGATAATAATGGAACAATAAATTAGTTAGGAAGAAGCTAACTGCCAATGACTTGGCAGCGGTTTTTTTACTTGAATTTGCTCTGAATATCAAAAAGGTGGAAGTAAAACGAAAAGCGCGCGTTTCAAGAACTAGAAGCTCCAGAGTTTCCGCGCTACGCGAAAATAAATGTAGCTCCTGGAATGCGATATTAATTTTCCATGACACTGCAGCAAAAGTATTTATTGTTATGCGGCAGCTGGAATTTTCTATTGTAGAGACGACTCGAATACTTATATTTCGGTCCTTTTTCGTAGCTTTAAACCATTGTTTCTTTTGGATAAATTTAGCGCAAATCTAATGGCACTCTACTAAAAACAAAAAAAAATATTAAGTAAATTCGATAATTAATAAAGTATCATGAAATGCTGCTAGACTTCCACTTGGACTTTCAAGACTAATTTTGGACAAAATAAATTGCTGAAAAAGAATTTCACGAGTGCAATAAAATTGTATTAACTTTGCTATAATTACTGATTTGTGTTAAAATAAGTGATTGTTTATTTGCCATAAAAAACGTATTTGTATTATAATTTTTAAATGAAAATACACAAATTTTTTATTTATTTGTTCAAAGTTCCTTTTGTTATTTCTGTTAACAGAAATTTTTCCAATATACTGGGAAAAAGTTCCGTGCTAGTTTTAAATTAAAATTAAAATACAAACTTTTTGATCACAGTCGACTTGTACATATAACTAAATGAAGAGCTCTTCAGGACGACACGTATAAAAATAATATGAAATATATAAAAATCATCAGGTCCTCTTGAATTTTCGGAATGCAGAGGTGAGGCGAAAATAAAGACCGAGGGAGAAAAATGCTTTGTAAACCGCTGTAGCAGCTTTTTGCAGTTTCGAAGTTGGGTCCATTAGGCTCGCAGTAAATCACCGCAAAGATTTCGACGCTATCCGACCCTGCCGTAAATTGAAAGGTAAATTGTGCCGAAATAGTTGCGTACCCGTTGAAAAAGTTTGCTAGGACGTAGCGAAGAGTCGAGTATTGACGTGATAAAAAAGCGGCGTTTGGATTTGTAAAGGATAAAACTTGGAGAGCTTTGACTGTCCCGCATCGGGAAAGAGTCGTAAAATGTCGTTTTTCGAGCTTCTTAAAGCTGTCCGGCATAAACAAGCTGCGGAGCAACTCGTTCGGGCATAAATACACAAAGTGCAGTGTCGAGTCGTGAATCGCCAGGGGGGAAGCGCGGTTTTATCGAAGCAGCTCTTTGAGACTTGGCTATACGCACGAGTTTTCCCTCCCCACATCCATTCAGGTTTTTTTCAAAGCCCGAGGAGGAAGGGCTCCCGAAGAGCCCTTTTATGGAGCTTCTCCGCTCGGACTCTGAAATTATTTAGCTCCGAGCGGTGCATCGCTCCGAAGAATGAGACCGAGCCGGGGAGAGATAGCATCTATTCTACCCTTTCTGAACAGCCAGCCAACGGAGTCGAGCAAGCTTTGCCTAACTGGTTTTGTATGCCGGCCGCCAGCGCCGCCGCGTCTTTATAGATTTGCCGGCTTAATTCTTGTAAAAAATAAAGAATCCAAATTCAATAGACTTTAATTGAAATTGTTAAAGCTAGATTTTCGGGTGAATTATTTGAGGTGATTAAAGCTCGAAGAAAGAGATGGAAATAAAAAAGTTGGCTTCTGATAAGACAGGAAGAGAGCCTGCACATTGGGTTTTCCAGCGCGAAATTCATATTGGCATTATTATCAAGTATTAGCGCGTCCGCATCCGGCGCTGTTCGCGGCTAACGAGCCGCTCCTGCGTGCTTTATCAGGCAGCATCGCGCGCAAAGGCTATTGTAACGTAAAAAAGGGAGGAACGTGTCATCGCGCCATTGTCGTTAGGTCCTCCCCTAAGAGGTAATTCACGTAGCTGCTGCTGCTGCTGAAAAATCTCCCCGAATGCATATGGAGCTGCGCGAGAGGCGCCTCGCGTTTAATGGCTCGATATTTTCATTCCAAGGCTGGTGTGTAGGGCTCCTTTTTCAGAGCTAATAAAGCGAAATGGCATTCACGGGGGGATTTGAATTTTTCGGGCAAACAAAAGATTTTTAACGCCAGAGACGTATTAATTGGACACTTTTTATTTTATTTTATAAAGCCTTATTTTACTTATATTACTCGCCTTGATCAAGAATTCTAATAATTTATTAATTAAAAGCAAAATTTCATTAGAACCGAATGCAACGCGTCATTTTGCATTGGAATGAGAGAAAGACTGAACTTAAAGTTTGAACCGGTGCAAGAAATATTGTGCGACTCTGGGTAAGAAAGACTAGCTCTCGTAGAAAATGGAACTCGCTCTCTCAGCCTATTTTCCGTAGCGGAGGCGCGTTTAATAAACGGCTGCTGCCGCGGCGCCACACGCGAGCCTTCTTTCGGCTTTCGATTAATGGCGTTGTTTGCGGGATTCGGCCGCAAATAACACCAGAGCCGATAGAGGTTGCTTGTTAGAGTTGCCGTTGTGTTAAGTCGCTAATAGCTATGATTGAAAAGGATACTCGACAAATAGGCCAGGACTGTCGGACGCGATGATCCCCTCAATAATTGAAACAAGGAAAGTGCAGATGCTCGAGAGGATCAGTACTGAAATTTATTAAATAAATAGCAAATTGAGTCGATGAAAAACTGAGGTATAATAGGCGGAAATCGGCGAGGCACGCACGCTCGGTTACCTAACGAATTATCAGCTCTCGCTGTCGCCTAAAGCAAGCGCTTTTTCATTAAGAAGACATTCAGGCTAACGAAATGTTTGTAATACTTAAATATTCAGCAACGATTAGCATTAATGATTCTGCAGTAATGCCGGGGAGAGGCGGCCGGAAGCTTGCCGCCGGAGATCGCCCGAGCGTAACGGTACTGTTTCTTCTCGAGCGGGGAGAGAGAGTCAAGTTCATAGCTCCTCGCGATCCTCGACCGTTCATTGACTCCGACTCGCTCGATCAGCCTTGCACATCTCGGGAAATGAACCCGTCGGCGGCGGAGGAAACTTTGCCTCGATAAATCCTCCTCTGCTCGGGGGGCTGGAATAATTTCAGCGATTCCGTGTCTAATGGCCGCGGGAAAATGACCCCCGATGCTTATGATGGGGCTTTATTCTTATTGAAATATCACTCACTTTACTAGTTTCACAAGATTAGATGAAATAATCATAAGAAAAATTCCGACTTGCATTATCTTTTCCATTGGCAGGTGCGGTTATACGTCGGGATCTGAATTCCAAAAGTTCTCGATTCCGTAGCTCTCGTTCGTCGTTGGCAATAAAAGCAGAATCCGGAGCTCGATTCCCGATTCCTCCTGTGTTTGCCAGTCTGTGTGTGTGTGTGTGTGTGTGTACACGGATTTATATCGACTGGGACCGACAATCTTCTCGCCCTCGCGATTCTTTTATCTCCGAACGAGGAAATATCGATTGGCGATAAAATGAATTCCCGCTGATTCGAGAAGATTTTTCGCTACTGATTTCTGCATGGGAGCTCCGACTTGTTCTTTTTCGCAGCCAGGCAGACTCAATTTTTCCAAATTGCTTTCAGAGAGCTCGAGCTCGAGCTCGATATTCAAGACTGCAGTCAGCATTAGTAACCATCATCATGCAGAAATACGCTAATCACGAAAGTTCAGGCTACCTCGGCAACCGCGACAAAATGCTCAGTCGATTCAAAGTTGCGCCGCGGACCGCAAGCGCCTTTTGTCTCCCTGCAGCCCGAAAATTTAATTCCCCCTCTGGCCGCTTTGTGCGGGCAAACAAAGTTTAGCCGCGGATCAACGGCAATTAGCATGTGCCGCAACTGCCATCATTCTCGCCTCGTCGACGGTTCTAATTCCGGCTGGGGAAGATCGATTGCTTTAATTGCAAACGAATGCTCCTCTGACGCCGGAAAGCAGCAAGATTTATTGCAAGATTTTCGGGCATAAGCAAAAAGGCGAGTAAAAAATTTGATGAAAAAAAGAAGGCGAATTAATTGTTATTAATTGTTAATATTTGGAAAAGGAGCAGCAAGCATTGTCTCGGTACAACGGGCTCTAAAGACTTGGCGTGTGATAAAGAGCCTTCGGCTCGGTTTTCAATGGAGGTGCGCGTCCCCCCGGACACGATTCTAATCCTGCGCGCAGAGATTGGTCGCCGCGATATACACAGACAGCTGCCGCGGCTTTTCATAAAAGCACCTAGACTGCACGCGTGTACCGCCCGATAAGCATTGCCTCTGCGCAGCTCCCCGCGAGTGATTATTCACCTTCCCCTCAAACTTTATATATACGGACCTTCTCTCTCTATATCTAGAAATAGCTATATAGAGGAAGACGAAAATAGAAAGCTCTTATTTAACTAAATTACAATTAAAATAAACTTCTTTCCAACTATTACTTTGCAACTCGCAGCTGCAAGTGCTTAGCGAAACGTCAATATGCATAACGCAACCACATTGCGCACACCTGTGAAAGCTGAATTTCGGATGAAGCTGTAAAACTAGTTTGCGGTTCCAGTTGCCCAACTTTTACCGACTGCTACTGATCTTGCCAACTTTTTTTCAAACTTTATTTTGTACAGAAGTCGATAGAAAACTGCGGATACATTTCGAGCTGCAAGCAAACTAAAAATATTAATATAACCCGCTTATTACAAGTTATTTTTCTCCCTTATTCGATGATGGAAATTACGGGCATTAGAAACAGGATTGGAATTGGAGCGAGTTGAATTAATGATCCCAGGCTTACGTTTTTTTAAAAACGTAAGCCTTGTCTTGAGAAGCAAAGTCCGACTTTGTTTACCTCCGGAACAAAGAAATTTGCAAATATTCGTGCTTTAATTTCACTGGAAGATCTGCGCAATTTCCTGAGCTTCCTTTTTCTTGGCGAGATGAAAGTAGAACGGTTATTTTGCCGTTTTCTGTCTCCTCGCTTGATACAATACCAAATAGTGGGGGGCACTTGGCAGGATCCGCAATTGAAATATTTGCAATGAGCTCGACTTTCCACGGCCACTTATAATAAATAAGATTAATTATATTCATTGATCTGTCTTTTAGTTTGAATTGTGAGAAAGATTAATTAAAGTTAGAAGCTCGATGATTGTAGTGTATAAAGTCGTTTAGTTTTTGCTTTGAAAAACGCGTTATTCCTACATTACGAGAAAAGCTGTAATTTCGATAAAATGTTTTCTATTTTTATGAGAGATTTCTTCGAAAGAAGTATGGTTTTTCCGGCAGACTATATACTTTGTAGTACTCGTTGTTCGGGACATGCAGCGAAAGAATTCGGGCTTTATGGGCAGAAATGAAATTTTTTCTTTCATCCCTCTGCTCGCCGAGCGAGATTATACAGCGTGTCTCTTTGTTTATTTAATAAATATTCTGCAATTACTCGGATGCGCCAGATATTTTTATAATTGCGCTTCTCATACTCTTGTATTGTAATAAAACAGGCTGCCTTTCAATTAATCGCGCCGTCGCCAATAATCATGACAAAGTGTGAGCGCGCAGCGGCAAGACGAATTCCCGGACGACGGCCCGGCTCGAAATTCATTTCTGCCCGTCTAATTAAGGGGGCAATTAATCGACTTGCAATTACGAGCCAACAGGTGTGCGTGCTTCCAAGCTTTTTTCCGAGCGTTATTCAGATTCGGCGAGGCTGAACCTGCGCGAACAAGTAATTTGTCCTTTATTTTTATGTTTCAGCACAGGAGGCACTTTGTCCGCTGCCTGGCGTAAGGACGCACGGCGCGTTTAATTATTTTCTTTCTCGAAAAATCCCGAGCACCCGGGCTTATTTTTAAATGTGTCAACGCAAACCACTTGGCCGCAAGCACTAGACTCGCAGTCTAGTAAGAAAGCGCTGACAAGAGAAAAAAGCTTTTCATGTTAAAATTTCGTTTGAACAGTATAGTTTCTCTAGAAAAATCCTTCCTTAGCAGGTGACGTAACCTCGTTCGCGGGTTCGGCCATTAATAATTAAGAAAAGCGGCTCGCTGCTTTAAAAAGCCGTTCTGCGGCTTTTCTCGCTTGCTTTTCTCTGGCAACTGGAGGGGAGAGCTCATTATCTCGTATGATACGACCGCGCCGCGGGCCCGCTAACAAGTGCATCTCGTGTGTCCGTCCTCTCTCTCTCTCTCTCTCTCTTTCTCTCTCCTGCGCGCGCGATATCTATCTCAGCGCTCCCTCGCAGTCTATTTCCGTCTCGCTCGCGTTATCCAGAGCGATGGGCTGCGGAAGACGTTGAACAATTTATTGGCTCGAGCGGTAGTTTAATTCCACCTCGTCCGCCTCGGCTCGAGAGCATTAGCAACCTCCCTCTCTCTCCTTCGTTCGTTTGCTCGCTCGACTCCCGCTGTCCCGAGTCTAGGAGGAATTGCTACCGAGACCCGACTGGCACTCTACTTTTTAGATGCTGCTGCTGCTGCTGCTGCTGCTACTCGGAGGAATAGCCGGCCGCCTAGTTAGCTCGCGCTGTTTAATGTATTATCGACAAATTGACGTATGACTGTCGAGGCTGGCTCCTTTTTTTCTCCAGTACTTTATTTTTCGCCCTTTTATTTTAACTCGTTGAGCTTTTATGCTTTTTTATTGCTGAAAGCTGCTTCACTTTATCCTCTTACTTTGAAACTGCGACGTACAAATGCAAGATTCATGTACTGCGTTTCGAAAAAAAGGTTCGCATGTTGTTTAAACTGATGGAAATACCTATAGATTGCTTCGTCATTTTAATAATTTATAGTTAAACTTTGAAAATCTGTGGAAATTCGATCTATTACAAAAACAGTTAACATGATAACAGTCGCGATGAATCTATTGACAATAATTCGACAAGTTTTCGTTAAAACAGCTGAATAGACGACCTTTTGATAATTAGCTCAACGATCGAGTAAGAAAAGCAGCGACTGCCTCGAAGCCTCCACAATACAAGCATGCAATGCAACGCCAAGAAAAGTGCAAAGTTACGACTTTGAGGTTGGAGTCAAGTTGTTTGCTATAATAAAATGTTTACCCACCGAGAGGAAAATGAATTGAAGCAAGAAGGGGTTCGGTAACAGGTTTCCAATCGTCGTTGCTGGAAAGTTCGACTCTGCAGTTTTAATGGTATTAACCGTTTCGAATAATTTCCGATCTGGGCGAAAGCTCGGAGCGGAGAAGAGAAAGTAAGTCGTTTGCAAAAGGCCTGGACAGTCCGTTTTTAAAAAAATTGGCCGGAGTTAAAATTGTGATTTTTGAAAAAAGGATGGCAGCTGCAGCGCTAAGAGAAGGCGAAAGAGAGGGCTGGCCGATAAGCCGAGAAAATAAATTGTCCGTGAAAAGCCACACCCTTCGAATCGTATACGTAGCGATCGGATAAGAGCGAGGGGGCAACGCCTCCTCCTTCCGCCGCGCCGCCGCGCCGCCGCTTCTGCTCCTTTTTCAATTTAGACCGAAGGGGATTTAGAGGTTCATCGAGACTCGAGGACTCGTCGTAGAGCAGAAAGGATGCATAATGGCTCGATCGATTGCATAATTGGCCGCTCTGCCGCTTGCGGTCGGTCAGTCGAGTATTCACTGTTATCGAGAGGCCCAAGTTCAATTAATGCCGTGTTTCACTGCGTTAAACCGAACGAGAGTTTCTAACAGTTTTCGATTTCAGTTTAATTAATTGCGAGCGAGCAAGCCTGTTTTCGATGACTTATCGCGGCGAACAGGCTGTAATTTAGTTGGCCCGTTCGTTTTACGACTCGATAACTGAAACTGGAGCGGAGCCCCTTCGATTTCAATATTGTATAATAATAATATCTAGATTCGATATTATTTATACATTTACTGAGAAAGCGAGTCAGTTGAAAGTGCGGGACGAATAAAATTTCTCTTCTGCGGCTTCTTGAGAAATGAAAAAGTTGAAGAGATGAAACGGAAGCGAAACTCTCTGCATCGGGAATTTTTGACGGCTCCGGATTCGATTAAAAGTAGCGAAGAGCCAAGTTGGGCGAGCGAGACAAAGTAACACGGCCGCGTATAAAATAGAGCAAGTTTGCGATATCGGCTGTCACACGAAAGGGCCATACGTCACGGGCCTGGATTGAATTAAAGGCGAGTCCGGATAGAGACGGCAACTTTTCATATAAGGAAGAGAAGCCGCGCGACGTGTCGGCCTCATCATTTTCCAATATTTTGCCCGCTTTCCGAAAAATTGGCGCATCGCGCGGCACCGCGTGCTTCGACTTTAATTACTCGGAGCTGGTCCATTCATCGAAAAAATGGGGATTATGATGGGGACGGCCTCGGGCTGGAAAATATTAGTCGAGTCGAAAATTAGTCGGCTCTCCATTCTTCCGGAATTTCACCGTTCCCTCGTGTTATTCCAGCGGTAAAGAGTGCGGACACGGAGGAAAGGACTTGTCGAGTGCTCGGAAAAATTGCCCTCCTCTTTTCCTTAATTTTCTTTAATAATAACTAGCCTTTTACTCTTGAATTCTCTTGATTAAAATGTTAACTTTTTTAATTCAGTCGGTCAAAGAAAATAATCTTTTCACCGTCGCGTCCTATTGAATTGAAAATAAAGAAAACATGCAGCTTTTACATTAGGCTCTTTTTCATTATTTGCTTGAGTTAAAAATACTCTTGACCAGTTTCTCCAGGAAAGTAATTCGTCTAAAAGTAGTAGGATCTTTATTAACTCTGTAAATCTGGCGGTGCAGCCTTCTGGTTCGTAGTAAATTGAAATATTTTAATTAAAAAGTATTGCCCCCGCTAGCGGGGAATGTGGAAAACGTCACCTGAATATCCCCCCTGCCTCCGAGAAAATAATAAGACACTTGTCATGTAAAACTGGGGAAGCGCCTTTTATTAAAGTAATTCGAGACTCTTGTCTTATTAACTTGCTCGCATTTGGCCACCGCGAGGAAAATGAAATTCCAAAACAAAAAGCCTCGCCGTCTTTTAAAAAGTCCAAGTATTCTAATCTAGAATCCTTCTCTCGAGCCGAGGATTTATTGTATTCGGCTGAAGGAAGCAGGCCGCTGATTCGGCAGGCCAGTCTTTCTCTTTTTCTTCCCGATTCCGGTTTCGCATATTCCATTTTCTCTTATTTCATCCGGTTTTTGTGTCTTCAGTTTTACTCGCCGGGCTCCAGCTCAATTTATCTGCGCAACCTTTTCACCCTCCTCTGCTTTTTAAGCCTTTTTCTCGCTCATTTATAATGCATGAACGTGCTTCTTTATGCCTCGAGCTACTTGTTTTGTCGAATTAAAGTTTAAACAGCTCCCACTAACTGCTTAGTTACCTTTTCAGTTGGCTAATGGCTAATTACAGTCGTGACGTTTGCTTCCAGCTTGCTTCCCGCTTGCTTTATGCCGCTGCTGCACCAGACAATTAAAAACGTACTTATTAATTAAAGAAAACGTCCACTCGGCTGAATTAGCTCTTATCAACCGAGTCAATTTTACGTTCCCTCGGCAGAAAAAGCGCTAATCCTCTTGTAGACACTAAAGATGAGAAAAGACTGACGATTAAGAAGCAATTTATTTTTCTACTCAAGATAAAGCCGCTAATAAATAAGAAGAGTCATTTAATATTAATGAAAGTAGAATCGCCGATCGGGAAAGCGTATTAGATTCCAAGGCTCGCCGAAGAAACAGTTGACAAAGAAATTTCTCGGCTTGGCGATATTTCACGGGCGCCTCGAGCTCCTTATCCCGGCTCGCATAATGGCCGCGAATATATCCATTTCCAGCGTAATAGGGTCTCCCGGCTGGCGCGCGCATTCGCGATATTCATCCTCCCCCGAGGAAATCAGCGGGCTCTCGTCGCTGCAAACCAAACGGATGAATTCCTTCATCCGCGAAATTCGGCTCTTGTGCAAGGTTATATAACCTCGGCTCCCCTTGATTTTTTACCCTTTCCCGATCGGGAGAATGGAAAAAGCGCCGACGTAAAGCGTCGAACGAAAGCCATTATCGCGAATCCGGTCAAAGGCTCGCGCGGCTGCTTACGCAGTCTGGCTCCCTTCGAAAGGCAGCTTTTCGCTCTCCCGAGAGTCTGTTTACGCGTTCGACGTTAGTTTCCGTATTTGCGCCCGGCTCTTGTTGCTCTTGCTGCTCGTCCGCTTGTTCGATTCGAGCGCAGGCCAACTTGAGAGTGTATTTAACTCGAGGCTCCTTTTCATAAAATAACTTATCACATGTTTAATCCTTCGTTAATTATTATTCTCCAGACTTTCTTTTCACCTGTCGGCTGCGTCGACAAACTTTGCCCTTTGCCGCTTCGTATTTACAAAGTGCTATGTCCTATATAGGAACCTATATCGTCATTGGCACGTTAAAGGAAACGTTATTCGAGCGTCGCAATGACAACGACTCATTGTCAGTTAAGACTCGAAGGGGGCGAACGTGCCTGGAGTTAGGCATCGGGCTACCGTCTCGTATTTCAGCGCGGCTCGTAAATAACGAGCTCATTAAATTTGGGGGTAACGACCGATCGAATGTCGGTCACGCCTCGACCGCACCTCCTTTTTTACGCAACTCTTGGCAATAACGTATAATTCGGAGGAATATTCAGCTCTGTCTATCTCTGCCGCGCAGCCACTGCAACAGCTGAGATACGGATGATAAACTGGACTGCGCGCGGAGTAGTCGAGCCATGCAAATGGAACGGAAACGAACGCTCGACGCTGCCGCGTATCAGGCGCACCTGTTAATGCGATTAACGATTCTCAGCGACGAAAGACGGGGACGATTTCTGCACTATTAATGCAAATTCTTTGTTGTCTTATCTTTCATCTCGCGTGAATTTTTCATGACGGCTGCGGCGTCGCGACGTCCTCTCTTATTTGCCCTCGCGTCTCTATATATATCTATATATTTCGGAGCAGCTGATTTCTCGGCTGCCGCGCATACGAGATATGTTCAATCGGGTAAAAAGCCCGGGGTTGGGAATACGAAATTCGTTGACCGGGAGCCGAGAGAATCGATTCATCCCAACTGCTAAATTCCCGCGCGCTGCCTATTTCCATAGAGGAGAATACATTTCTGCCGGCGCTTTTCTCCTGAAATTTTCCTGAATTTCCGGAATTATTTCTCTGCTGGATTATCGCCTATTGTAACTGCGCCGACATTGCATTTCCCGGCTCAACGATCGATGGATTAGAGGAGGCTGGTCCCCTTCGCGCGATAAAATACAGGACGCAAAGCCCGGCTTAATGCGGCCTGAGAGCTCGCGGGCAAACGCATAAACAAGACCGAGTCAGCCGGCGTATCCTCGAAAAGCTTCGTGCCGCGGCGGATTCTCTTGGACAAGCCCCGAGACCCTTCCTTCGAGCACACCTCGGGAGATCTCTTCTCTCGCGCTCCTTCTGCCCGTTGGACTTGGCTGGATATGCTCTCTGCCAATAACTTACCGACACTCCTACATCAAGTTCTTGCATCTTAGATATCGTAAATTTTTGCAGAAAATTATGCCCGCGTCTTCGTTACTACAAAAATTCTCCTTGTATATATACAAAAAGCTTTTTAAGCTTACTGACTTGAAGACTGAAACGAGGCGGAAGGAAGAATCTCGCAATTTTACCGAGACAAAGGAGTAAAGTCTAAAGAGGTTTTGCGGATAAAAGTCAAGTATCAAATCTGATATCAGACTCGAATATTTTTATACCTTTTTTGTTTCCTCCTACATTGTGATAGTAATTTTTAGAGTTGTACGAAAAATCGGTTATAATTGTATTTTATCGTTCACGGCTAATACTTTTTGCTTTGTTTAGCTTATTTGTTTTTGTTTTTTTTTAATGATAGAATTGAGATATTTGAACAAAGGCCAATTTAAAGAGAAAAAGAGTTTTTTTGTTTTTAATAAAAACGTGTATTTTTTTAAAAAGCTTATAATGCTTAAATTAAATTATCAACTGCTCTGAAGAAATTTTTTGGCAGTTAAGAATATATATAGCTACAATCTGTAAAAATTTCAAGTCATTTTGTCAATTAGTCTTTGAATAAAAAGCTTAAAACCGAAAAACATGAGTTTTCTACGTTCAGAGCTGTATAGTTTTTCTGCTTATTTTAGTATGCAGCTCAGAGGCTTGACCTTTCAAAATTTCTGTTTTACAGCTGGAGAAAGTTTGCAGGCTTGCTGGGAATTTTGCTAAAAATGATTTAGATTTTAATATTTAATTAAAATTTACTGTTTTATGCAAGCGCTATGATAGGACTTGATACATACGAGTCGACTCATGCAATGTACATTATATTTTAAAGAAGGAAATTTCTTAAAGTGGCTAAAAGCTGCTAAAAATGTAGATTAAACAGAATATTTATAGAGCCGCTTAATTGATGGTCAAACTCGTTATTGACTTGTAGATAAATTTGAAGCAAAGCCTCGAAAGTTGTTCTCACCGACACGCAGGTTGTAAAGCGCAAGCACCCCTATCGAAAAGTTGGTATTTTAATTAGACCCGGCGCGTGTTGCAGACGGCAAGCAAACAGCGAGCTGTGGCGCGCACTTAGAGCTTTGTACGGCGCGTGTATGAATAGCGCCTCGTAAACTGCTCACGAAAGCTCCCGCGTATCATGGGGGTGGCGGACGACTCGATCGCCCGCATGATCGCGCCAGCGACATTGTTTTACGCCGGCGTTTAAACGCCAGCCAGCCTTCTCCCTCTCTCTGTATATATGCGATTCGTATAAGGCGTTATACGGCCGTTTCGCGAGGCGATAAAACTAAAGTACCGCTAGGCACACGGTGCCCATGTTTGTGTCTGCTTTCCAGTCTGCTTTTCATCTCGGGCTTGGCGCTTTGCTCTTCGTTTTTTTTTTCTCCCTTAACTTTAACGATTACTAATTATTCAGACTTTTTTCAAATCAAAACTTACATTTTCTTTATTTCAAATAGAGGTATAATCAAATAGGGTAAAGACAACTACAAAATCGCCTATCGCATATATGTATAGATAATTGTTATGCTTTAAAATTCTGCAATTTTTCAATGTCTGTATAAGTATAACGTCGTATATTTTATTAACGGTATTATACACCACTGACATTTCGTGGCAACAATTGACCAATTAAAGATTTTTCAAACGATAAACGTTTGATTATAATATTTTTCAATTCATAAGAAAGAAGTAATTAGGAAAATACTGTTAATTGATATTTAAACTTTCTAATAATCTATAAAAATGCGTTGTCAAGTGCATATAGAGTATGCAAAACAAACGTTTTCTTGCAAATACACATTTTAAATTTAAGAATGTTTATTCAATTTTACTAAAAATTTGAAATTTAATAAACATTCTTAAATTTAAGTTACGTATTGGTAAGAAAACTTGATAGAATATTTAACTAATCTTTCATAGAAGAAACCAAATTAATACTAAAAAATTCTTTTATATTTTAAATTATTAAAAACTTTCTCTTAACAGCTTTAGCTTGAAAGAGCAGTTTAAAGTGTTTCGGTTGATGTAAAAATGCAAAAGGTCATTTTAAAAACTGCAGCCTTCTAATGTTGATTCATCTCGTCGGAATAATTCAAACGTAAATTCCAAAAGGAATTATTTGCAAACAAGCCAAGGCACGCCGAGTTTATTTTTACGCACCGAAGGGAGCAATACAATTTCCGGAGCAATTTTTTCCCAACTATACTCGGCAAAAAGAGCTCGATTAAATAACGGAAGCAAAATTCGCTAAAAAATAATGAAAATAATGAAAAGACAGAGTGCACAAGTATGGATTAAAGAAGTACAGAATTTCTTTTGACTCGATGGGTTTTCCTACTGCTCTGCTTAATAAGCTGCTTTGATTTTACTATACTCGGCTAAAACGGGATTCGATTCCTTGCCTATAGATATTAAATAGCCCGTTCAATTATGCGAGGCACTTGTCTCTCTCGGGGAAAATTGCGAGCTTCTTTCCCGCAGCTCGTCTCGCGAAGAGGAAACTTGCGGAGATTCGGTGCAAGCGCCTAATTCATTTATGCATGGAAATTCGAAGCGCTTGCGCTTATCGCGGCGTACGCGAACAACTTTGTTTGGCTCTGACGTGCACGCGCTCAAAGTTGCCCGGCCGTGTTTGCGCGCCACCTGCTTGCGCAAGACAGGGAACAAGACTTTTTTCCCGCCAATTTCCGCGAAACTCTAACGCAGTTAGGCGGTATTAGCTTTTCGATTCCGCATAGATTACCTCAAGTACGATTGCCTTTCATAGCCCATAACTGTTGCTTTACTTTTTTTCACCACTGAAAACTTCATTACCTATCATTTAAACGTGAAAGAAGTAAATTCTAGTTGCATCGAAACTGCGTCGAGGACCAGCATCAGCTCGAAAATTAGCATCGGGATTTCTCCTTTTATTATTTATCGCGGTTCGTGCGAAACTTTATTCGCGACGAGAGCTGGCCAGGTGAAAGCAGAGGCGCGGTGGGGAAGAGGCGATTGATTTCACTTTCCATTTGATTCAGACAAATTTGCGGTCTTCTGCTTTATGGGCTGCTTTTTTCTCTGCCCTTGATGAGGCGAGACGAGGAATTCGGCTGATTGTTATCGCGCTGCCTTTCTTGTCGAGGAATTTAGGTAGTTTTTACCAATTTGTTTTTAAAGCGAATAAATCAGGTCGGCGCTCATAAATAAGAGAAAGCAACGACGAAATATAGCCGCTTTAGCAAAGTTACGAATTTTTTTAATGCTAAACTTGTTAAGCAGCTGAAATTGCCTAGTTGATTAAATGTTTTATTATTATTATTAAAGGCAACTAAAATAAAAATTGTTTTTTTTTTTTGCAGATATCGAGGTTCTGGCGGCAAGGATGAGGAGGACGCCGCCTTGTACGGAGCTGATGCGCTGAGCAGCGCGGTCGGGTCAGTCTCCTTGTTGGGCGAGTGCCTCGGCGAGTTTAGCAGCAACGCAGCAGCAGCAGCAGCAACAGTCGAACACGATGGCGACAGCGGCCGCCCTGATCTGCTGCCTGATTGTGCTCAGGAACGTTCACGCCTGGCCGTCGGATCCGCTACCCAGACTGCACATCAAGCACCGTCAGTATTTTTACATTGCTCAAATAACAAGTCCAGCTCCTATTAATCTCGTACTGCTTCCGCGCTCTAATTTAATAAGCGCTTGATAATGCGCTCATAAAACAAATTGCCCTTTGGGAAATTGAGAGCTAGAATTTTTGTCGCGAGTACGATGGAATGCTCGAGGATCTAGTCGTGCGTCATCCGTGACAATAACAACGACGTTGTACGCTGACTGAGTACACTGGATGCCCATTGTAAAAGAGAAAATCACGCTTGCAATTAAGTATTTGGGTCAATGGGACTCGCGAGTACTCACTCTTTCGGTATGCCAGAAGCCATCGAACCGATTGCTTGCTTGCTTGCTTTCTTTTTATTCTTACCCTAGCTTAATTTTCAGTTTATTCAAAGATTATTCAACGGTAGAGATTATATTAATTAGCCATAAGTAGCCTTGAAAAAGTTTCCCAACTCTCTGCCGCCAACTACTTTTCGCGTTACGAAAGGTACGGCCTTAGCCAGGTTTCATTCAGCAGTTGGCGATCTCGTAACAGGTTGATGCAGCCACTACAGAAAGTACGAGAGGTGCTTATGACACTCGTTAAGCAAGCGCGCGTTTTCGAAAATGAACAAAAGAGGAGGATCTTTTCTTTCGCACCGCGGCAAACCGATAAACGGACTCTGTTATTTTTCATCAAAGTAGTCATTTTATTGAAATATCCAGTTTTAAGAGGCTAATAGTATCGTAATAATCGTATAATTAATCGAGCCGTCAAAGCTCGGCCGAAAAAAACTTGTCGCTAAATTTTCAAAATCCCAAGGGCGCCGTTCTCTCTGCCTTCAAATAACTCTACTTGCTCTCTTTTTAGGACGAAAGTCAGGAGGATTAATTCCTCTCCTCTGCGCCGAATGCCTTTGAACGTTTATACCCGGCTAATTCCGCGCGCTGCCTTATTTCTCTTTATTTCTGCTTCTGCTCTGCTTCGCTTGATAATTATTCCCGAGCCGGTTAATATTAATTCACGAATTCTGCCCGCGAACTTTCATTCCCCCCCGACTTGCCTTTACTTACGTTACTGCCTTTCTCGCCTTGCTTCTTCCAGCTATCTGGCCGATAAACGTACTATTTTCGTAGCATTGCTTCGTTGCATTAGAGCTCCGCCGTTAATACGAAAAGCATGAATAAAATCTTTTTCTTTTTTTTCCGCTAGAGATCATTAAGTCGCTTAGTTTTATAAATGAAACGATGAGACTGGACAGTACCGTTTGAATGAGGAAATTATGAGGAAAAAAGAAGGAGATTATCGAAAAATGTCGACCAAGCCACTGAACAGCGTCTTACGAATTTCCACAACTGGCATCGAGACAACTCGGATCCCCCCGATGTTTACGCCACTTTCCTCGAGTAGTCGATTCAGACTAATGAAAGTGCAGGCTGGGTCCGCCCTCCAGCCCATTCTTTCTTTCCTTTCTTCCGCGACGCGATAAAAAGGACAGCCTCTCATTGTCGGGGGTTTCGCGTCCGATTAGCATATCCATCACTCCTCTCCTTGGCTCGTCTGTCGTGATTTTCCTCCCCCTCTGTGTTTGCCGAAGCCGTTCGCGTCGAATCGACTATTTCGGCGCTCTGCTACTTCCTTTTCAGTTGGCTTTTACGGGGACCACTTTTGTTGTCGTCCGTTGTTTGCGGCCAAGACGAATGAATAATTTCAGAAGAGCCTCAACGCCCCAGTCTTTAAATGAGAAGGCTCGATATTTGGCTACTGGCTGCCATTAATCATCGAATATTTCTGCTACTTAGATGAATAATGCATTGGAGTTAATCCACGAATTATCCATCTATCGAACAGAATTGCAATTAGTCTAATTAAATCTTTAACGCGAGAGGAGCTTTAGAAAATGCATTAAAACTGTTATTGAAAATAAGAAAATATGGTGTGCATCAGAGCGTTAAAGCGGCCACCTGGAATCTAAGTAAGAAGATTGAAGATTTAGCATACGCTAGAAAAAAGTGTACAAGTACCTTGGAAAACTGTTTGCTCATCCGCTTTAATGCTGGAGGGAATTTTCGTAGAGTTATGCAGATTTTAAGACCGCGAAAAGATTAGTTGGCGAAAAAAGAGAAACTAAGCCGATTTCCCCTAATGGAGCTTCCTCTATTTCTTGACGAAAATACACAAAGCACAAAGAGAGCGCAAGCTAATCCCTCACAAAGTTTCTCATAACGGGGCGAAAAAAGCAGCGCAAAACCTCAGCACTTCGGTCGGCGAGTGTCCTCGTCGGTGCGCCACATTTATCCCGAAAGAAGCCCATTATTCGCCGACGACATACTGCGCGATTAACCTGTCTGCGCGAGTCCGTTGTTGCGCCCGAAGAAAAGAACCAGCTTGATTTATCCATCTTTATTAGATTCCTTATTAAAGGAATCCCGAGATTCTGTCGACTTTTAAGACGTCGAGCTGTTGGAAAATTAGTCAATTTATTGAAACTAGAGGTCGAACAATTAAATTTCATCCTTCTAGAAGAAAACTGAATAATTTTTTTCCTTATATACCTTTATATTATCGCAAGAATGTCTTAATTAATGAAAGGAAAAAATTAAAAATGCTTTTACAATCAAGCTATCTTATATATATAACTTCTTTATAACGCTGTCAAGATTGACCCTTTTGGTAAACTTTTTAACAGTAGAATTATATATATATATATATACACGATAATGAATCTAGACTACGAAGTAACTAAAATAGATTTTCTCTATTTAAAATAGCTGTAACTATATAATAAATATCCTAGTTTGCTTCTTAATTTTCCTTAAAATTAAAAGCCAGAATCGGCGTCCAGCAGGTAAATAAAAGCGTCGAAATTCCCCTCCTGGGATCCTCTTGAAAACGGTATCTTTTTTTTTCTAAACGCATGCGTTTAGAACATTGCGGCGCACTGCGGTTTCGCGATCTTTGTTAGTCTTAGTCCTTGTTCGTCATTCCCTCAATATTTAATGATATGTGCCAGAATAAATGATGGAAGGAAAATTGTCATTTAATTAAAATAAACGAAAGGCTTCTGGTCAGTGAGGCGCGAATAAAGACGTTTAGAGACGAATAGAGAGGCCATAATTTATTTATCTCTCGGCGCTCGTTCTTTCTTCTCGCGGCTCGCGGCTCGTGACTCGCGGGGAGGAAGACCGATAGACAGACTCGTAGGTAGGAGCGCGACTGAATTTCGAGTCGAGCGCGTGCGTAATCTGCATATAAAGTGCTTACGTCGGCCGCGGGAGCATTGATTTTTCGCGAGGGCCGCCAGCGAAATATATATATTCCGAGGTCTTTTATGTTTATTAAACGAATACATTATTCCGATATTATGCTGGAAAAGATATTGTTGGGCGGTTTCGAGCTAAACCTTTGGAAATTTACGATTTTTAGGGCCGCTGCTTATTAATGGAATTCAATGAAAAGTTTACCGCTCAATTGGCCGCCCTGTTCGAGCGGCGAGCTGACTCATGGCGGCGCGAAGCCTCGCGAAATGAATCAGCCGCGATCGATTTCTCGAGCTGATGACCGACACCTTAATCTGCATACCGAGGGGTTGCCCGCTAAACTCTGACGTATGACTCAAGAACGATGATTCATCCGCGGAACGGCCACCTGTCATTCTTGTCAAAATTTCGGCAAAAATTTGTTGCCGAGGTTCGGTAAAAGCTAACGGAAAAATAGCGACAAACTCTAAACGCAAATCGCATGCAGAAGGCTTCATTAGCACGGCCCGTTCGGAGCAGACATTTGCATTCGCTTTACCTTCTTGTTCTCGCTTCTTCTCGCAGCAGCGGTAATAATAATAGTAACGCGAAAATAACTGAAATAAATGCGGGATGGCGCCGCAAAAAGAAAATTACGAATGCATCGCTCCTCCACTCTCCTCTCGGGCGTATCTCCGCTGAAACATAAAACCAGGGGGTCGAGACAAATTCCATTTGCATCCTCGAGGACTCTCCCGCGAATCATCTCGCTCCTATGTATGCAGATGCACTTTTCCTCTTCTCCCTTGCTCCTTCTCCCTTAGCTCTCGAGCTTTATTGTAGGCGCGATAAATACGCGCCGCGGTTAAAGAAAAAGCCGACTCTTTCCGCCATAAATAGTACAACGTGCATTATTGCTGTACATTTCCTTATACTAAATAAAACTAGCAAAATGAGAATATACTCATTTTTCACTCTAATGAAACGCATTGAAAATATTTTATATTTAAAAATTACGTAGAAATAAAGAGGAAAAATAATGTAGACAAAAATTTAATTAATAATCGAGATGTTTAAATATTTTGACCAAGTATAAGAAAATAAATAGAGAGAATTAGCGTAGACTTGTGTACGAAGATCCGCAGAGAAGAGAATGCGATAGTAGGCCTGCCGTGGGTTCTCAAGCCAACGACGCATACGATAAGTAACCAAGTTATGGAAATATGAATATAATCTATTTGTGGAAAAATGACAGACTGTTTTTAAAAAAGATCTCTTTAAATTAGCCAAACAAGTAGAGACAATGCTTGCTTCCGCTCTTGAAGAGAAGAAAAATTTTTCAAGTCATAGAACATTTAGCGACTTGTCCTGCAATCTTAATTAATCTATTCGAAGGTTAATCGCAGGCGAAGCTGACTCAGCGGCGGTTGTGTGCGAGTTGAGCATTAGATAAGGCGCAAAGAGAGGAAGAGAAGAAGGTTCGCACGCGCCCGCTGATTACTTCCTTTTTCCCAACCCCTTTCGTACCGTGGCTTTTTCTCTCGGGAGAATCGCACGGGGCATAAGTGCATTCGCCATGAATTCACGATGGCGCAGCTGTCTGCATAATTAAATCCCCCCTCCTTCCTTTCCGAGCGACGGTCAATGATTTTTGCGCGCCCCCGATGAAATTTTACGCCGATAGAATCGAGGGCTCTTCTTCCCCTTCGGTCTATACCTTTGGCTGCCTGGGAACGCGCTTATTTTTCAGATCAGATAGTCCAAAACTGTTAACTGAGAAACAATGCAACTCGTAGAAATGCAAAACACTTGCTAGGAAATAACTTTTCAAAACATGCAACTCTTTGAACTTTGAAATTCGTATAATAATAGTTTTCATTAATCATAAATTTGTCTTGCTTTTGGCGAACTGTTATTAACGCCAACAATAATTGTTAAAATTTTATGGCTCGGACAGGTTCTCTTGGGAGCAGTCGTGAATTGTAGATCCCGCGGATAATCAGGATAAAAAGCTCTGCTTGCTAATTATTTTTTCATCCAAGTGCAACGGCGCGGTTTTCGCCTCTTTGTATAGAGAAAAAGGGCTCGTGGAAGCGCGACGGCCGTTCCGCTAGTGGATTTGTAAAATTCGCTCGCGTCAATTGAGTTATTCGATAATCGATCTGCGTTTTCAACTCCAACTTGGCCGAGTCTATCGTTTTTTCTACGACGCTCTTAAAAAAAGTCCTTGGAAAGTAATGGTAAATTTCATTAAAAATTGTTTGTTTTTCGAAATCGAAAGAAGGCGTGCGGTGCACGTCGCCGAGTCCCGATCGCATCCCAATTATGCAATTACGCCTGGCTTATGCAGCGGCTCGCCACGCGTGACACGTGACTGACGCGGACCGCGATGATCGAGCCTCTCGGGACGCACCGGCCACTCGACGCCCGACGACTCCGATGACGTGTGTACGCCCGAGCAGGCCCTCAAAAATAACCCAACGCAGAGAAATAGAAATCTTTACCTGAGAGAGCTGCTCGACAAGCTTTACAATGGCGACGACTCACTTCTGCGAATTTCAAAAGAATTTTAAAAAACTTTGAACCTACTTTTTCAATTTCTTACCAAGTTCGTAACATCTAGACTGCCACGGTCTAACATTGGCACCTTACTTTTAAATCTGCCAAATAAAAGCGGCGTACCTTATTTTCTTTCACTTTCTGAACTTTCTCAACTGTTTTTAAACCCGAAATCGAGATGTACATTTATCACGGTATACATCGACTTTTCCCTTGCGTAATAACAACTTTAATGACGTTAATTTTTCAGAGAATTTAATCAGACAGTATATGGTACTCTTAAGCGTAACTTTCATTTTAACGTCCGCTTACATAAAACGGGAGACAAATATACAAAGTAATAGCCTTTATTCTGCTGCTGGATTCTGTTTACGTAGACCCTTTATTCTATGCAGTAACGACAGGGTTCACGAAATTTTGGCAAACTATGCCCCAATTCTCTTTCAGGAAAAAAAGGCGCCTAATGAAAAACAAGTGCAAGAAAGCGGCGAAAGCGGCGCTTGAAAAACTCCTCTGCGCCGAGTCGCAAAAATTAAGTGCGCGCCAACTGTCTCGGCACACGTCCGATTGATCGATCAGTCGAACCGCCTTGAATTTTTAATCGCATCGATGCGAACGCACTCTGTTTATTAAAGAGTTGATTGCACCGCGAAAATAAGGTGCCTGCCGAGGAATGATAATATTAACTGAGCTCATTTTTATTTCAATTTATTGATTTGCACTCTTCGGGGAAGATCCATCCATCCATCCATCCATCCATCCATCAAAGGAATAGATTGAGAAATCATTGACGACCAGTCAAAATTAATTAAGTTTTAATTATGATTTTACATACAGTTGAGGCTGTTTAATTAACCATCCTTTTTCTTACATTAATAAATAATTCAACACTTAAATGTAATTAAAAATATTGGAGAAGAATTGAAAAAAGCATTTTACCAAACCGAAGAACAAGCAATTTTTTTCAGCTATTAGGTTTACGTATATTCTATCAGGAATTTCGTGTTGTTGAAATTTTCTGATGTGAGAGTCCAATTTAATTTTTATATTCAGAATGACCTCGCTTTGCTAATTTAATCAAATCTATATTCGGTCATTTTGTGAATTCGTAATGGATGTAACGGAAACTCGATTAGTGAATGATTACTCACACGATAAAAGTACTTTTTTCATAATGGTATAGAGATGTCGAGAAATGATTGCTATATACTTGAACCATCGAATAGAAAGAATGAAGCAATTTAATACTCGTGAAGGTACATGCATTAACAAGTACCACTTGACACCGTTAACGAGCATCTTGAAGGCGAAGTCTGAAACTATGTTCTCCAGATAGTTCATGCAAATGCGCATAACTGCAGCGCCTCGCCTTCTAGGACGCAAAAAGGGCCCTAGCAGATAACAAACGGCCGAGCAGAAGCTCGCGAGTAATCCGACCCCCGGCCCTGCAAAAAGCAGCCGGCAAGCCGGAAAAGGGGGAATAAGGAAAAATGACCGTCAGGCCGTGCGTTTCCCGCGGAAAGCAGCTCTTTCAGCCTGCGGCGATTTGTCAGGCGCCAACAAGACGCGACGAGCTCTTGCGCTTCTTCTCCAATTTCATCGGTGGCTTGGGAAAGATTCGCCGAATTCGAAAAATTCGGTTATTCTCGGATTTCTATCTTATTGATAGACAGATAAAGCATTTTTTTCTCGTTTTACCTTACGAACATTTGATCCTGCGTGATCTAACGCATCCGTCTTATCTTTGTAAATATTCCTTTGAAGAAATGTCGGGAACCGGCCTAAAATCAGTGCATCGAGAAAAGTAAAAGGTCGCTAGAGCGTTGAGATATAATTGCTTAAAAGCAAATTTACAATTTCGAGTTAACGCTCGGGAAAAGAAGCGTGTAGGAAGCTGAAGCTTTCGAGTAGACAGAATTCCAATATGCGCGACGTTCGGTTCAAGTTTTGCGCAGCCGCTAAAATATTCATGGGGATTCGGCCAAAGTTCGCGTGGAAGCCTACTTAATATAAGTTTGCACACCGATCGAACTCGTGTCTCTCCTCTTTCGCGAGTTATATACGAGCTTATCGCTTGCAAGGAAGAGGGAGGAGGATAAGATAGCTATCCTCAAGGTATAATTATAAAACTCGCGGAGTTAAAGTCTTGCCGAAAATTTGGTGACAACTCCTAATTTTGCGAAACTTATTTCCTATTGACGGTTTTATTAATTTATTACACTGCTTGGGAACGTTACTATTAGGTTTCTCTTTATTGCAACGGAGAACGGGGCTGTTTTCACTGTTAATTCTTTGTTTTTGAGCGACACTTTTCGAAAAAAAATAATCAATAACTCGTTTTCAGCACTCCTCTGAACCAGAGCGTATATTCTACTCAAGCTCCCTTGTCATTAGAATCATGTTAAAACCTATTGAAAATTCACGGACGCGTATTCTCTGCACAAGCAAGTCAACCTGTTTATTATTATATATTATACATGATCGGTTTGAAAAGAATTCTTAAGAGATCCGCGACGTGCCGCTGCAAAATTTCCTAGAGCTCCTCGATCTCATAACCTCGGCAACTAAATGATAATTACTGCGGTCGAGGGGCAGAAAGTGCCCTCAGGGAAGGAAATTTCTTGCCTCTAAGGCAGGACAAAGCTGAATATTGAGTATCTCTTTTGTCGCGGCCAGCGGAAGAGTATTAGGTCTTTCGTCTATTAATGCTAAACTAGAATTTACTGGTTAATTGATTGCTCGCTCTGAGCATTAAGGAACGAAGAGCTTTTGGCATTATGCTAAATGAAATAATGAATGCTGTCGGGCGAGAGGAATCGAGCGAACCATTTCATCCTAGTTTCCGGTGATGCGAATGACGTCTGTTCGAACGGTAGCTGCGAGCGTCAAACGCAATTTCCAATGCTATTCCTCATTCTGTTGTCCCGAACTTGGAGGACATCTATAGCTGCCGGTTAATTATAGTGTCAAATCCGGCGACTGATCGATCGCGAGCGAAAAAGCGGACTGGAGCAGGACGCCGTTAAGTAAGTCGGCCGTTGCAAAAGGCTTGGCAAACGAGCCCCTCGAGAGGCTCGCCACAAAACAGAAAGTCGCTCTCGAACCCGTACTCGCCGCGTACGACGCCTGGACAATGCTTATATTGCCACTCCAGAGCCAAATGAACTCGCTCTCCCCGCGCTCCGTTTTATTCCCTCTTACCGCGCTCGTTATATTGATTGGCGGGGGCAGCCCGCTACCCCCGACCGAGCTCCGAGCCCCTTTTGCCCCGTGCGGGGCCTCATTCAATTGCCGACTTATTTGCTCGAGGCTCGCGGATGATTCATGCAAAGCGAGGAGCAGGAGAGACAGTGCGTGCAAGATAGGCGCGCCCTGCGCTCGTTCGCGCTTTCTCTTTCTCTCTCCGGCTATCAGCGCTTGTTCGCGACCCCCGCAATCGATACGGACGCCAGGCCTAGCCTTGCTCCTCCCTCCCTCCCTCCATGCCCCCCCTCTCTCTCTCGATCGCCCACCGCGTCTCCTGCCCGTTTTAAACGCGAGCTTCGTGCGAACCGAACCCCTCCTGATGATTGATTATTCTGGTTTTTTTCTTTTTTCTTTCGTTTTTCATTTTCCGTTATTGCGGCTGGATCATCATTTTTACAGGGTTTTCTCGTGGTTTTCACTCGACTTGGTAATCGTTAGATTACTGTTAACGGTGCCCGGCGCTTGACTTGATTAGGCAAGGGAGTAGCGGACTGAAATACGTTAGCGCTTTTTTCTGCCCCGCGAAAAATCGTTTGACGGTTTGACGGGTCTCAAACCCGTAAAAATTAATAATTTTACGCATTAAAAAGCTATCAACTGACTGATCTACTTTTAAACCTTTTTGTTTCAGGTGAGTAGCCTTGTCATACTTTGCATCTTCATAAAAGTGATGTTTTAGAGCGAAGGATGCCGTAAGTACTCGTCCGAGTAGGTAATATAAATGGATGGAAAATCAAGTTTGTGCTTGTCTTAACACAAACGGCGTACTTTGAAAGCAGCGTCTGTCAACGTCAAATTAAATAGAATAGAATAGAAAATCGATGAGATAAATTTTGAAGGGAAAAGGCAAAGAGTCTTTTGGCAGGAATTTTCAAGAGGTTCAGGTCCCTTAGTCTCGTGCGCCACCTCAATTCGAGCAGAGCTTCAAGCGCCGGTAAAAGTCCGAGGCAAAGCTCCTCCACGGGTAGAAAGAACTCTATATTGCTCGGGCAAACTATTGCAATTAAAGTCCTCGGACTCCCGAGACGCAAAGTTACAAGGAAGCCCGATAACTCGAGCAATGCAAGATTTCAATACTTAATGATGCAGTCTCACTTAAAATCCGCGGAGCCTCTTGCCGTGCAGTCTTAACAACGTATTTTAATGATCATCATCTTCCTCGCTCTCTAATTAAATTCGCCGAGGCTGCAGCGTTGCTTCCAGACGTGTCGCTTGCACAATTCTTCCCGACAACTCGCTGAGTTTACGGAAGCGCCGGAAAAATTGACGGAGCTCTTCTCGGCTTTCCACGAAAGCGTTCGCTGCATGTACAAGATAGGATAGAGACAGTTCAGGGTTGAGGAAGAGAGGATAGAACGGTTAGGTTAAGTCGATTACGACGACGCGCCCGGAATAATTCTGACCGAGGAGGTAACCGATCTCTCTCTCTCTCTCTGTCTTTCACCCTTTTCCAGAATTTCACCAAGCTAAACGGTTTACGCTTTGGCAACCGAGTGATGCTTCTCTCTTTTTCCCCTGCCGCTGACTTCCGAGATGCTTTTAACTTAAGAATGTCAAAAACATCTGCCGTCACTAGGTATGGAAAATGGATTTTGATGCAATTTTTCGGTACCTTTTCTTTCTTTTTTTTTAATCGCCTATAACTTTACAATAAATCGTAGAGTATTCTAACTAATGGCTTTTGCAAGGTGAGACAAAATCCTTTCGACTGAAAAAATATCGAAAATTCTTTATTTGTTCAAGAGTTATAGCCAAACAAAGATTTGCAAATACAGCTAATAAAATTTTATTTTATTTTGCTGAAAATCTTTATTTAAGACTAGAAATTTTACAAAAATTTTACATTTCTTAGACTGAAATATAGTAAAAATATTTCAGGTCATGTTCAAAAAAGCTTTTCACCCAACGGTAGCTGTTTTACTTCCTCCTAGAGGAAGCTTTGTGATAGTAATTTTTGGAGTTGTTCGAAAAATCTGTTATAATTGTATTTTAAGGGGTCAGGAACAAGACTAAATGGTTTTTGAAAAATGTCTGTATGGATGTATGTGTGTGTGCTTCTACTGAACGGATTTGTTTCTTTCACGGCTCATTTTTTTTTGTGATGGCGACAAAAGAAATCTTTTCTTGTTTAGCTTATTTGTTCGCGTTTTATCGCAAATTTTTGATTTTCGAAAAATGTAATTTTCCTTTTTTTTAATGATAGGATTGAGATATTTGTATCGAACAAAGACCACTTTAAAGAGAATCAAAATATCTACAATTTCAGAGAAAAAAGTTACCCTAGCTCTTATGGTTCTTTTGTTTTTAATAAAAACGTGTTTTTTTTTTAAAAGCTTATAATTTTTAATTTAAATTCATCTTCATATCAGCTGCTCTGAAGAAATTTTTGATAATTAAGAATATATGGAGCTATAATCTGTAAAAATTTGAAGCAATTTTGTCAATTAGTTTTTGAATAAAAAAGCTGAAAACCGAAAAATATGAGTTTTCTATGTGGAACGATTACGGAAGTAAAAAGACTTTAAATTACTTGAAATTTTGGGAAAAG